>JAOEHI010052260.1:0-17003 GCA_025447815.1 Percopsis transmontana | reverse complement strand
AAACCATCTCCAATATATATATATATATATATATATATATATATATATATATATATATATATAGCAAGCAAGTATTATCTCTTTAAATGCTGCACAAATAATGACAACCAAATGTGGGTCGACACTTGTTTATTGCATTTTTTGGAACACCATCAAATATAAGATATTACAGAAATATTGTAACCTATAGAAGTTATATAAATTATATAATTACCATATACATATACACACAAAGAAAAACAGTGTGTCCAGAGGTTTACTGGCTGTTGATTATAACACAGGTCAGTGTTGACTGACAGGTCAGGCTGTGCATGTGGCATCATGGGTGCAGTCTCCTCAGTAGCAAACAACCTTCTCTGCAGGATAGCGCTCTGGTGGTCTGCGATGTAACTAGTCCTTCTACAACTTCAGTGTGTACAATCTCCATATCCTGGACTCTACGTCTTTTTGTACATGGCATAAGAGAAAGGAGTTTAACCTTAGTGAAATGTTCATATTACCTTACCTTGCATTGCATAGTAGTTTGCATTTCCACATAAAACACACTAAATCAGCACCATGCATTTTGTTCTCGTTTCAAAAACATAATGTAACTGTAGTTTTTACACCGAATTTTCAAGGCGGGACTCTTGTGCCTTCATTTCGCCTTGCCGTTCTGTGTAAAAGGAGGAATGTGGGATTTTTGTTGTTCCACCTCAGTACCAGCCCCGGCAGTGGTCGTGGTCACAGAGCCGGAACAATGTCACTTACAGTGTAGCTAACATTAGCGTTGGGCTAATAAGTAGCTAGCCAACGTATGGCTACATAGTTCAGGAAAATAACAAATTCCCCCGAAAACAGATAATTACCTGTCCAACAGATATACGGCCACCATGGTGCACTTCTCAGGTCCTTCAGTTCCCTCAGTTGTCGCCATCATGGAAAGACACATCGTTTGACTCTGGTTTGACTTATCCTATTTTTGGTCGTGGATTTCTCAAATTCTGTCTTTCTTTTGCGAGTGCAAGCTGCTGTTGACATAAACTGCACTTTCTCTGCCATTGTGCAACTGGCTTGCTAGCTTTTAGCTATACGTCTACCAGCCTAGCCTTGCGGAAGAGTCCGGTCACGCGCAATGAGTGCACGGGCAAAGTACTGTATATAGGTAGGTAGGGGTTAGTGATGGCCAAATGAAACGCTCCGAAGCACTCTACCTCCCGGCAAAGAACTGCCCTCAAATGGACCTGTTCATTACCCTTGAGAACACCACCGTGTCCTCCTGTCAAACTGCAAAGAGTCTCGGAGTTGTCCTGGACAATCAACTGTCCTGTGCAGCCAACATTGCTGCAAAAATCCGAGCCTGCAGATTTTCCCTCTACAATATCAGAAGGATAAGGCCGTTCCTCCCAAATGAAGCAGCACAGCTCCTAGTCCAAACTTTAGTAATCTCCTGTCTAGACTACTGCAACTCTCTGTTCGCCGGATTACCAGTCTCTGCTACCAAACCCTTACAACAAATCCAAAATGCAGCAGCATGTCTAGGATCCAACCAACCAAAGTTCTCCCACGTAACCCCCCTCTTCCAAGACCTTCACTGGCTCCTCATCTCAGCCCGCATCCGATTCAAGGCCTTAGTGTTGGCCTACAAGGCAGCAAAAGAAACTGCCCCCCTCTACCTGCAAGCAATGGTAAGATTCCAAAGCCCAACCAGGCTCTTATTCATTTTAAATTGTAAAATATATATATTGTCGAAGATCTATCTGTGACGGTTACTTACTGACGGTCAATGTTGATATTGACAAATAAATCAATGTATGGGAAACACTGAATTACATTGTTTTTTGTGGGGAGGGAAAGTGGAATTCAAATTTTATCTTCCTTGGCGGGTCACAATTTACTTGGGCGGCCCGCCCAAGTAGAGCCTATGTATGGGAAACACTGTGGTGGTTCTTGTGACTATTATTGCTTTGGGAAGATGCTGAGTACAACACCTGCCACATTACTGACCTGTGTTGTTTACATAGTCTGTTTGCATATGTAACTGGTCGAGTCCCGCACCGGACTCGAACCTTGATCCCCGGCGTGGGAGGCGGACGTGTTAGTAAGGGAGGCTAAAACCGAATGGGCTCTAGCGTCGGTCGCTAACAGGTCTCTTAAGGTGTCGGGGAGTGAGGTTTACTCTGCACAGCGCAGCACCTTGCTGTACCGCTGGCCTCCGTTACACATAGTCCTATAGCCTTTTTCCATGTCGAGATCCTAATGTAACTATTTCTTTAATCATCAATTCACATGTTTTTGCATTTTTTTCCACAATAGATTAATAGTGCTATAGCTACCATATTGTTAGACAAGCAATGTGTATAAGTCCTCTACCAAATTGTATTATGTTTCTACATAAAATAAGTTGGATATAAACCATAGACTGTATAAATAAAGATATAAACTGACCAAGAACAGAACAAGTTCCATTGTTGTCCCTTGCAGCAGGATAAACGTAATAGACTTGGGGTGGTAGTAACAGTTGGTCAGAGGTAAAGAAATGTGGTCTTGGTAAATATTGAGCATTACGTTCAACAAATACAGTGTCTGCCGTGATTACATCTTTCCAGCACGGACACGGAGAGTCTGACTGACAGCAGCTGCTGCTGGCTGCTTTCCGCGCTGGGAACACGGAGTCCACTGGAGCTTTTTACCGTCAATAAAAGCACATTCACTATGGAATCAGATTTGTGCTAAATCTATTCAAAAAAAACTTTTCAGATATCAAGATTTGGCTCTGATATGTGAGCCGGCTCACATATCAGTTCATTCACCTACACGAGCCGGCTCTTAGAGCGAACGACCTATCCCTAGAGGTTACTTAGTGCTCAGTCATGAAAGGGCCAGGACAGGTACTGGGATACCTAAGCCAGTGGTTATAACTTACCTGATGGATTTCTGACCCAGTTGACATTTTAACATAGATTTTTTGGTTGTTTGTGTGGAACTTGTGTTGTTGACCAGGTGTGAGCCCAATAAACATTCAGTTTATCCTAGCCCTGTTTCTCTGCATTTGTGCTTAACACACCACCCTGACAAAAAAATGTATACCAGCAATCAGGGTATTATGAATAATATTCACATGACATCAGGGGAATAAGGGTAGTATTATTAGGATACAAGGGAATTTGGGGAACTTTGGGCTCGTCCAAATTCACAGGGGGTTTATGGTTAACATTACCAAGATAGGGTGAAATTATTGGTAATATTTCCAGGATAGAGGAAAATTCTGGGTATTATTTCCAGGATACAGGGGGATTGTGGGTAAAATTACCAGGATAGAGGGGTTTCCATTGGTAGTTTCTGCCGTTGTAGAGCTGGGAGTTAAAAGACCAACACTGCTCCTCTCTGAAGCTCTGACTAGCAGGGGGGCAGTCCTGTAGTACAAATACACTGTTAAAACACATATGTGTAGTACGGTTAGTGAGTGTGGGTGTGTTTGAATGTGTATGTATGTGTGCGTGTGTGTGTTAGCTGACCTTTGTGTTACAGAGTAGATACTTCTTAGCAGTTCCTGTGCATGTCATGTTGTCTTTTCCAGTAGCGACTTTCTTTCTGTGGACAGAAATCAGAAACACACCTGTTTTTTTTTATTAATATTTGTTCCTTATTTTAATTTTATAAATGATAAATAATGATCAGCCAGAAGGTCGTGAGTTCGAGCCGCAGAGTTGTCCTACCTGTAAGCTTCTTTGAGCAAGATGCCTATTTGCTCATTGTAATAGCAGCATGTAAAAGGTATGGATAAAAGGTTTCTGCTAAATGACCTAATTGTATGTAAATATACTACACTGCTCAAAAATTTAAGGGAACACATAATCATCACAGTATAACATTGTCACGGTTTTGAGTGATGAGTGCAAGCGCAGACGGCCAGCAGAGACTGCGGGACCCCTCAAGTGTCTTTGTCACTCCTGGTAGCATGAGGGGGTACCTGCAGCCCATTCAGGTTGCACAGGCAGTCCTGCTCCTCCAGGATGGCACATCCATATGTTCCGTTACAAGGTTTGCTGTACTGTATCTCTCATACAGTCTCAATGTCAGGGTTTGTGAATATTGTGTGACCCAAACGCAGACACAGACAAGGAAGCAGGCAGGCGGTAGGGTTTTTGGGAATGTTTGGGAAACACAAAAACTCCTCAAAACAGATAAACAAAGGAAACGGGTAAAGTCCCAAAACTGTAACAGAAAAATAGAATAGGCTCCAGAGAATAGGCTGGGGTCTTGCGTTCAGTGGACGCCAAGGAATAGACCGTGACCCCCAGAACAGGGACCTCTGGGAATCCAGGGAAATAGGAACTGGGACTATGAGGTTAGCGGGTCCGCGGCTGGCAGGTATGGGAGCTGAAGCTAGAAGACTAGCGGGGCTGGCATTAGCAGGCGTGGGAGCTGAAGCTAGGAAACTAGCGGGGCCAGAGCTAGCTGAACTAGAGGACCTAAGGCTAGATGGGTTGTGACAAGATGACATGGGGGCTGGGGACAGGGAGAAAACACCAAGCTGAACGTTCCTTGGCGATGGGGCTGAGAGGTCGCTAGTGAGGCCGGAGTAAGCCGACTCTAGAGTTGGGGTAAGGCTAGTGGGGCTGAGGCTAGCCGACACAGGAGCTGGGAGGAGGCTAGAGGGGCTAGAGCTAGCCGACACAGGATCTGAGGCTGGAGCAGATAGAAGACTAGCAGGCCCCAGGCTAGCAGGCCCCAGGCTAGCAGGCCCCAGGCTAGCAGGCGCTGGAGCGGAGGCAGGGCTGTCGCACCTGGCTGTCGCACCTGGCTGTAACCCACGCCTCTACCCCCTCTCTGAGCTTGTGCTGTGAACAAAGGAAAAACACTCCTGGCACGTTCCGCAGGTTAGTGCAGAGAGCAAGGGTGCTCTTAAAGAGTTCTACTGCTTCCAACTGTTGTTTAGGGTCTGTGGTCCGAGAAAAGGTTGCGCTCACAACCCTCCAAATGTCCAGAATAACCAGCATCTCCACCTGGAGACGCTGGGTGGCTGCTGGGTCACTCATGGTTGGTTTGTTTTGTCAGGGTTTGTGAATATTGTGTGACCCAAACGCAGACACAGACAAGGAGGCAGGCGGTGGGGTTTTTGGGTTTTTTAATAATACAAAAACTCCTCAGAACAGAGTAACAAAGGAAACAGGTAAAGGTCTCAAAACTGCAACACAAAAAAGGCCAACGGCTCAGTAAAGTCAAAAAACAAATAGTCCAGAGAATCAAAACTCACAGGTAAAGGAAAGGGCATGGTTGCAGGGCAGGACAGACAAGGCAAGGACCAGAACCAGAACCAGAAAAAGGACAAGGCGAAGATTAAGACCTTGACATAAACAACGAACCAACAAACAGACAGGGGAGAACAGGGACTAAATACACAAGGGCTGATTGGGGAGAACGAGACACAGGTGAGGGCAGTGGGGAAGGACCATAAAAGGAACAAGGCAGACACAAGGGAAACAGGGAAACAGACTCAGGGGAAGACAAGAGACAAGACCAGGGAACAGGCGGGGTCGTGACACTCAAGAGCATGGAGGAGATACCAGGAGACAGCTGTTACACGAGAAGAGCTGGACAGGGCCATAGAAGGGCACCAACCCAGCAGCAGGACCGGTATGTGCGAGGAGGAACAAGAGGACCACTGCCAGAGCCATACAAAATTACCTCCAGTGGGCTACAGGGGTGCATGTTTCTGACCAAACTGTCAGAAACAGACTCCATGAAGGTGGTATGAGGTCTCAACGTTCTCTAATTCACTAGTGGGACCTGTGCTCACAGCCCAGCACCTTGCATTCGCCAGAGAACACCAGAATTGGCAGGTCCACCATTGGCACCCCGTTCTCTTCTCAGATGCACATGTGACAGAGGTAAAAGAGTGTGGAGACACCATGCTGAACGTTATTCTGCCTGCAGCATCATCCAGCATGACTAGTTTGGCGGTGGGTCAGTGATGGTCTGGGGAGGCATATCCTTGGAGGGTCGCACAGACCTCCACGTGCTAGCCAACGGGACCCTGACTGCTGTTAGGTACCGGGATGAAATCTTCAAACCTTACGCTGGTGAAGTGGGCCCTGGGTTCCTCCTGGTGCAGGACAATGCCTGGTCTTATGTGGCCAGAGTGTGTAGGCAGTTGCTGGATGACAAAGGCATTGATGCAATTGACTGGCCCTCACGTTCCCCAGACCTGAATCTAATTGAGAACCTCTGGGACGTTATGTATTGGTGCATCCGATGCCACCAAGTAGCGCCACAGACTGTCCAGGAGCTTACTGATGCCCTGATCCAAGTCTTGGAGGAGATCCCCCAGGACACCATCCGCCGTCTCATCAGGAGCATGCCCAGACATTGTCGGAGTGCATACAGGCACGTGGGGGCCATACACACTCACATCATGAGTTGCCGTGATGAAATTCACGCAAGTTGCAACAGTCTGATTTCAATTGTTTACTTTGATTTTCAGTGTGAGTCTCTTAATCGGTTGGTGATTTTGGTTTCCATTGACCGTTGTTTCCATTGACCATTTTGTTCTCAACTAATTACCCAATAGTATATGTACCGAATTTATATATATATTATATATATTTCATTCACCGAGACCTGTGTGATTTCAGTATTCCCTTAATTTTTTTGAGCAGTGTATATGTATGCAATACACACACACATGCATGCATATAGACACAAACACACACACATTCATGTACTCACACATGCATCATGACCACAGACCCATGAATCCACACATAGTGTAGATACTGTGAGTGTTATAGTACTATGTGTGGATTCATGGGTCTACTGCTGCTCCTAATTATACTGTGTTTCTGCTTGTGTGCGTGTGTGTGTGTGTGTGTGTGTGTGTGTGTGTGTGTGTGAGAGAGAGACCTCTGCTTTAGACAGTGTCTCTCCTGGGACATGACTCCGCCCCCACAAGTACGTGTGCACGCTGTCCACTTAGCCCACTCCCCCCACCAATAGGTGGCGACCTCTAGCTCCTCCTCTAGGCTGTTGGAAGCCACACCCTCCTCCTACACACACACACGCACACACACACACACAGACCCTGTGTTCAGGATGGAGTTACGTTCAATGAACGTAAACGGCAGTGGACTGAATTGCAGGTTACAAAACAGGGAGTTGGGTTGTATGTTTGACAACGTTCTCATGGTTAGTGACCCTGCCTTTTTCCCTGTTTTTGTCTTGTCTCTTGTCTTACCTATATGTCTATTCTATATTTCCCTAGTGTCTACCTTGTTCCCCTGTGTTCTTCTCGGCCCCTCCCTTGCTCTGTCCTACTTCCCTTGTATGGCCCTTCCTGGTTCCCCAGTCACCGCCCTCACCTTTCTCCTCGTTTCCCAGACACCTCCCTCACCTGTTTCCGGTTCCCCAATTATCCCTAGTGTATTTAGTCTGTGTTCTCCCCTGTCTCTGTGCTGGTTTGTCGTCAATGTCCTTACCCATGCCTGAGTGTCTTTGCCTTTGTGGAATATATCTTTATATCTTTCCTGGACTTTCCCCGAGTACCTGAGTTGTAAGCTTCCATTTTTTTTTGTAGTTTTTGCCCTTGCCTGGCTCCCTTTTGTTATCCTGGTTCTGTTTAGTTTCATTATTAAATTCCTTAACTGCCTGCCTGCGTCTACGCCTGGGTCGCACGCAACTCAAACCCTCTCAGTTAGTAACAATGAAACATTGTTTTTTTGCTGCTGCAGGTGATTTGTGAACATGTAGATTGTTGAAATTTTGAATTTCATGCATTTCATTTCAGAATGAGACGGCATGCCTTTCAGGTAATATAAGCTGGTAATGAAGGTGAATTTTGCAACTGGTATTAAATAGTGATGATGACAAATACTGTCACAAACATTTACACAGGTTACACAGGAAACACAGGTTTCATGCTTTTGTATGTGTATCAATTAGACTGTTGACAAGTAACCAATTCAAAATGTAGCCGAGCAACACTTGCCAGGCCCATGAAACGCAGCAAACGCAGAGCCGAGCTAGAAAGCAGAAGTTACAGCTGCTCTGACCCGGCTTAAATTATTTTTTCATCAAGTTTTGTTTGACTGTTTCAGTGTTCAGGTTGGTGTAATTATAATTTTTTTGAAGTTCTTTCACTTTAAACAACGTCTTCACACTGTTGTCTTTACCAACATGCAGCTTGGCACAACAAAATGCAACTAATCCACCAAAACACTGTGTGTGTGTGTTTCATGTGCGTGGTACTGCCGTCAGGGCTGTTTAGAACCATATATTGTTGGCTGGTGGGGATAGTCAGGGATAGACTCAAGCCAGTGAGGATGATGAGAACCCATAGACAGATGATATGTTTGCATGGCTAGCAATACTGTAATATTTTTGACAATTATAAAATGATACAAATCTATATATAGCATTTTATCCAAAACACTCTTGAAAGTGAAAGAAACACCATATATAAATAGGCAGGTAATTTTAACACACACCATTTTAACATAAATGGTGTGTGTTAAAAGGGAAGTTTGGGGTCCCCTGCTGAAGCTGCTGCCCCCGCGACCCGATTTCGGATAAGCGGACGACGATGAGTGAGTGAGAGACCATTTTAACATTCACTGAATGTATGTATTCACAAACAGATACTGCAGCTGGGTCACAGTAGGCTATACTCAGTACTTCAGACTAGACTACGCCACTGGTTACAATAGAACATGCACAATTTATATAGCCTATGAGCCATCTCACACATGGTTATTTATATTTGTTAAGCTCTTACCATAGTTGTCTATAATACAAATTCACCCCAACTACAATAACTCAAAGAACTTCAATTAAAAGTTAGCAACTGTCTTTTCACTGACATTTCCAATAATTTAGACTTACATGTTTACTACTGCTTCCTGCTATGTTCCTGAGACTAATGGGAAATATGGTTTGAATCAGGCATCAGAATCATCGTGATTGCAAAATCCATCTGCTTTTGCATTAAATTATGGAAGCTGTCTTTGCTAACATGTGCGCTATATACACAGATACCATCGATGGCACATTGACGCAATTTTTATAGTTATAGCCAACCATTTCAGATCGTTCAGTAAATAGTGGAAGGAGGTTCCTTGCTATGGATTACATCCTAAAATTACACAATGTTGCCATGCTTCATTAATTTTAGACACTAAATTGTCAACCATTGCTACAAGTACACTAGGAAGCTAAATGTTTCAAAAATGAGTTCCTGTGGTTTGCATGTTGGTGATGTCTCTAAATCAGAATTTAACAGAAGTAAGGAAAAATCACCCTTTTCAGTGGGGAAAAAAGTGTCTGTTACGTTACCTAATTGTAACCATTTGCAAAACATGCAATAGATTCGTATAGTTTTGGTGGTGGTTGTATTACAATGAGAAAAGAATAAATCAATTTTGAAAGATTTAGTCACTAAATGCATTTTGTTTCAAAGGAATTAAAATGATCCACATAGACTGTTTTTGTGCTGGCTGTGTGAAGAATTTTGAAAAAAGTAAACTTTGCATTGAGAAATGCATATTACCAATTGTTAAAAACTGCAATTGCTAAGTGTGTGATGCACCCCGTGGGAAAATGTAGTGTGTTTTTATCAGTGAAATCTGTACAATTGGTCATTTTCTGTCTCAAGTCATTGATTATGATTTGAAAAGCCCTTCTTCACCTTTTCCAAATTGTTTCCAACATCAGCTCCTACCTGGAGCCCCCTGGTGGATAGGTTGCCAACAGAGACCACCAGTGTCAAGAAGCCCAGCAGGATCAAGCCTGTTTCTTCACACCATGACACCCACATCCTGTCCAAAGAGAGATAGAGACTTTCAGGACCAATAGTTAAATCAAGGTCAAGCCTGTTTAGCTGAACAGATAAAATACTGATGTTCAGATAAATTAATAAAATTCAAATTGCTAATGGATTTATATTAAAATAGATTAACTGTATTGCCATTCATTTCTATACAATTTCTTGCATACAAATGAACGAAATGTTGCTTCTCACAGACCAAGGTGCAACATGAAACGTCTTCCATTGTTTTTCAATGGAAGTTTGAAGAATCAAATTGCTGTATTTGTTTTTAAGAAACATTTACATTTGGGATAAACAGTTGAAATTATAATATTAATTTAATTTTAAGAATAAATTTAAGTAACATACAAATATATACCACAAGTAGAGACAGCAACCAGATTTATAGACAGTATTGTTTATAGAAGTATTGTTTTTGAGAAACAATAGAAGGATCTAGCACCTAGTGTATCATGAATGAGGGGTTAATTTATGGTTAAGGTTTAACAAAAGTTCAATTCCACTTTAAATAGTAAACCAAAGTATTTTTATGTATTTAAAGATGTCTTGTTAACCTTACAGTAGTAAAGCAAAGTGTTTTTATTGGTCTCCAACCACTATCAGTGATTAGTTATTAACTTCAACTTTACACTTGATTACTGAACCCAAGCTGAATTAGGTAGAAAAACAGATAGTGAGACACCAGGGCTTGACATTAGCACCTGCCCACCCGCCAAATGCGGGTAGAATTTGGCAATGGTGTGTAGTTCCTCTAAACGCCATTGTGTTTAGTGGCATATTCTGTATATATAATTTAATCTTCTCTAAGGGCATCTGCAATTATAAACTCATTGCAACGTACAGTATATGTAATGATCCTACAACTACCATGAGCACCTGTACACACTGTTTGCTCATTCTTTTGGTCCATTCTTATGTCTATTGCCTTGTGTGCCAGTGACCAACAACCTGAACAAGCAGCCCCTGGAGCAGGGTCTATGATGTGGCGGCACATAACAGGTGTAGCAAAACCCAGAGAGCAGAAAACACACAAGAAAACCTGATGATGTTACCGAAAAGGAAGAGGAGACAGAAAAAGAAAAAGAAAAGCAGGATAGTCTGATAGTGGTCTGGGTGTTGGACTCCCAGCCGGAAGGTCGTAGGTTCAAGCCCCAGAGTTGGCCTACTTGTAAGCATCCTTGAGCAAGATGCCTAACCCCTATCTGCTCCATGTAATAGCAGCATGTAATTGTAAGTCACTTAAAAAAAGCATCTGCTAAATTATCTAATTGTAAAAGACTGTTGTGGAAGTGGAAGTCAGGTTGAGAATGGCTGGTCCAGCCAAGAAAATCATGTTATGCACCGATTGTAGGGTAAAGGGACTCTTTTGTGGTTGGGACAAGCAATTTAAAAGTTGAAACCATAAAGGACCGTGAAATTTCCATCGGTCATGTCGGGAGCATCGTGACTAAATGGCTGTTTTGCTACAAGACAGCATTGCAGTGAAGTCCTTGCCGAGCAGGAGAAGATAGGAATGCTGTTTCGCAACATACACGCAAGAATGGTCGACCCTTCACGGACTATGTGTGGATGTGCGAGTAAGTATTAAACATACATTTGTATTATTAAACTAACATTATGTTTGTTAGCTAGCAAACAACAAACTTGTGGCTAGTGAAAATGCTAAGTGGTTAGTAACTTTGGAAAACCACTAGTGGCTGGTGAGCAAAAAGGTTAATGTCAAGCCCTGTGAGATACACTAAATGCCCTCCTTACAAATAGAAGATTTGTAGCAGGGTTTTGACTATTGCTGTAGCAGGCAGAGGGAGAGTCTAGCTAGGTGTTTGTGTCAGTAGGTTAGTTCACAGGGTTTGACACAGGTAGGCCTTTGTTTAGCTTGGCTAGTTGAAGGCAGCAGGCTGCCAGCGGGGTCTGCACATACGCTAACATAGCAGCTAACACATGCGCACACACAGCTGCACATGCAAACGGGTGGATTTAAGACAGAGGTGAGCTTCTGACAGAACTTTGTAGGTTGGAATCTCCATACATACTAACATAATATAGGCATCAGCAACTAATGCTGTGTGAAAATTGTACTGTGTGTGTGTGTGTGTGTCTGTGGAGCACGGTGGGACTGAAAAACCTGCCTGCATGGACTCACTCAACTTTCCCAGGAGAGATTAAGTACACACAGCTAACTTTATTAGCTTGTTTGCGGCAAATTAAATATCGTTGGTGTTAAGTAATAGATTCTACACACAAGCATGCCAGAGGTTCACAGCACAATTTAACATAATACATTAACTTCTCACTGCACACATACAGGCAGCACAATTTACATGTGCATGTGCACGGACACAGCATACATACACACACACACAAAATATTAACTTATAGGAAAGCGCTGTCTCTGCTCTGCAGGTCAGTTAAAATAAGCAACTGCCTTGTCTGGCTACTTCTGGCACTACACACACTCTAAACACTTGTGACAGGTGTCTTAAAGCAGAAACACCTGGACTTCATTACCCTCTCTGGCACACACACACCGGCACAGCCTCAGACGTAGACACACACTTAACACAGCATAAGAGTGCGTACACACACAGACATAGACAAGGCAAATGTGTGTATGACAAAGACACAGACATCTAGACTAAACCAGGCCAGACACGGTCAGACAGTTGTCTTTCCCCTGAGAGGAGAGGAGAGGAGAGGAGAGGAGTGGAGTGGAGTGGAGTGGGGGGGAGGGGAGACTGGAACTGGGATCAAGGACTGTACAGATAAACTGGAATGGACTAACTAGGTTTAATGACTGCACAGGTAAATTTGACTTGACTTAAACTACAGAAGGATTAAGGACTGGACTGGACTGTTATTAAGGAGTGGACAGATACACTTAAATAAGGCAATAAGGACTGGACAGTTAAACTGACCTGGAATTACACTGGGAATAAGTATGTACGGTATACTGGACATAATTTTGTATAGTTTAATCCATAAGGGCTACGGCACATAAACACACTTCATTGAACTTGTATTACAATGTAGTTTTATAGATCAGTTTTAGCTGTTTCTGCTGAACAATTACCATCACCAAGCAACATCTATTAGCTGGTCTAAAGAGATGTAGTTTACTTTCCTTGGCAGGATGTCTAATGTGAAATGTGGAGGCTCTTTGCTGTGACATCTCATTGTGCACTCACACACACACACACATACGCACACAAATACATGTACCTTATAAAGATGAACAAGCGAGGGTTTAGGAAACCCAGCCAGGCAATTAGTGGTTTACTAGACCACTAGACTTCTGGGAGGCTTTAAGTCTGAGGCTTTAATAATCCCAAGCAAGGCACTAACACTGCCAGGGTTAGTGGGTAGGGGTTCCATTTCCATTCATACTTAGTATCAGAATAATGCCAGTAAAATGTTATCATCCACACATTTGATTTGTGACACAATATTTAAATCTCCAGCAGCAGTGTGTGTGTGCAGATGGAGGCAGCGTTCCAGTGAAATGTATGTTTAGTTCATCTTACACACATTTCAGGACCACAAAACACATTTCCCAGTTTGAAAGTAGCGCTGGCATGACTGCACCCAACCCCCCCATCCCCTCATCCCTCCTCCAACTTTCCAGACAAGCGCTGGCCTCAGATACACATACACACGGACGGAAACAGCACACATTTGAGAGTCAATATTAAGGAGGGGGTTTGTTATGGTCTGGCGCAACACATGTCTCATTGCCCTCAGACATACACACACTTTCTCACACACAGACACATACAAACACTCACATAAAAATAATATTATAGAGACACAGACAATAACATTACATGCACTAACACACGCACACACACAGGTACATAGAAACACAGTAACCCATATGCACACTCAAACATAAAAAAATTATGTAACACACATACACAGTTTGTCTACTCACCTGACTGCAGGCAGCCCGAAGGCGTCTCTTTTCACTGAGGATGTTGCCGAGTGTGTATGTGTCTGTGTGTAACAAAGAGAGTATGTGTGCGCGTGTGTGTTCGTGTGTCAGCGACAGCCTGGGGGCAATGCTGCTGCTCTTAACATGGAAAGAGAGTTGTGACTGTACAGCTGAGAGAGAGAGAGACACGGAGAGAGAGAGAGAGAGAGAAAGAGAGAGAGAGAGAGAGAGAGAGAGAGAGTGGCAAGGTGTATTGCATCCCTAATTTCTCCTCCTCCTCTCCTCTAATCTCCTCTCCTCTCTTCCTTTCCTCTCTCCTCCTCGAGAGAGCGCCCCCATAGAATTGATCTTACTGATGTACTGTAGCTGTCATCAAAATTACCTAAACTGGAAAGTGAGTGAAAAATCATAAAACAGTCACCTAGACACCAGATAAGAAAATTCAGAATCAGAGGTCCAAATGGATAGGCTTTCATAAATGGGTATGAGGCTGAACCATTATTGTACTACCTCAATCAAACATAAATAAAAGCCACATACACATAAACACACAAACTTAAATGTAAATAGAATTGTAACTTTACAGTGTTTTATCACAACAGACAATATGAACCAATTTTTTATTTTCAGTTAATTTCATGCAATCCACCAAAAACACTTTATACATGTCTCAAAATTAATTAATCCTACCAAAACACCAGCACTAGTTTTCTCCTGACAAGAACACTTTGTCACTCATAGTTCAATTACCTAAAAGAACATAAATATAGAATTTTATGTCAACCTTTGAAGAAGTAAATATTTTTATTATTGTTGATAATAACATCGATGTCTCCTTTAGAAGAAAAAAAAAACCTTGCTGTTACAAAACAAGAATACCACCTCACTTTTACAGCAACAAATGCTGTATTACAGTTTTTTACAATTGCTAACAAGCATTATTTAATGCTGAGTCATTCCATTACAAACCAAGAATGACACCTCTTCACAGTATAGAATACTGTTCTACATAACAAGTCATATAAATGTTGCTGTGTGCTCCCTTTTCTTTTTTGTTTTTGTTTTGGTAATCATTTCAAAATTCAAAATTTACAAAAACATATTAAATTACTCTAATGCATTATTGAAAAAATCTATTTTCAGTAAAAAAAATTAAAACTCAAACAAACAAGACTATACTGCACTATACTGCTCTTTTTGAAAGATTTTAAATATATATTGACGATATTATTGTATTGATGTAGCAAATTCTGTTTATTATAGGTTTTGAACTTACAGATGCATTTTTCAATACTGTGTTCACTTTTTCTAAACTCTTCACTGAGCCAACACAACAGCAGTCAATATGGACAAAACTGTGGATTATTTTTCATTAGTACATCTTTCAAATTCATATGATTTTTCTTTGTCTTTCAAACCACCACCAAAACTATATGTATCCACTGCAAATTTTCTAAATGTTTACATACTCTTTTCAAAAATGTATGTTCAAAGCCTACAAGAGCACAACGCAAATATAATTTGCTGCATTCTCTCTCTCTCTCTTTCTCTCTCTCTCTATGAGAGAGAGAAATTGATCTTGTCATAAACCATGATCTATCAATGAGAGAGGCTGGTCTAAGAGTGCCACCAAATCTGCAGTGCTCAACCATGGCATCTAATGTATTGTGAGACTTTTCCAGCGAAACAACAGGTGAGATGTATATTTTGCAATAGCTTATATAACTTCATGTGACAGTCATATATTGACAAAAGCCTCTACAAGCACTTGTAATTATTTCTGTATTTCTGCTGGATCCATGTATTATTTCTGTATTTCTTCTTCTGGACCCAACGTTACCTCCCATAGGTAGAGGTAGAATTTTCACTGCAGTAAACTGCAATTGTTGACATGGTTTTCAAAAACAATGTCTGACAAGGTGTTGACAAGGTGTTGACAAGGTGTTGGCAGACAACAATATACTGTACAGTTAGTGGTGGCCTACTTGGAGTCTGTTTATCAGATTATTTTAATTCACTAAACGTGAATTACGTGTGTCTTAAAATCTGAAAACAAACGCTTTTAGTGAATTAAAATCATAAATCAGATTATTAGGTTTATTTTGAGCAACAATTTAACAACTTTTTATTTTTTTGGATGGTAGGCTTAATTCCTTTTGAGCCTGTAACGGTGTGTCTTGGAGTGGCGAGAGTAAGTGCGAGCTAGAGGAAAGACGCAGGGTGACGTGGAAGCGGTGAACACATGAAGCGTATTTTAATCATCCAAACGAAACACTACATACAGCAAAACAATGATAAACTTAAATA
The DNA here is from genome assembly GCA_025447815.1 of Percopsis transmontana. Classification (NCBI taxonomy): domain Eukaryota; kingdom Metazoa; phylum Chordata; class Actinopteri; order Percopsiformes; family Percopsidae; genus Percopsis; species Percopsis transmontana. The sequence goes on along the minus strand of JAOEHI010052260.1, from coordinate 966 downwards.
GTCCCCAACACAATCAAATACAATGGAGAACGCCTGTGTATGGAGTTATGCCCCACAGGTGCGTGCCCGTGAGGGGAGGCACGACGCGCCGATCATGACACAGCCAGTGAGTGATGTGTGTGCTTACAGCAGCTGCTGTTTCTATTGAAACATTTAAAAATTGTTAGTTAGATTTTAATATTTTGTTTTAATATTTTTTGAAAATTCTCTCTCTCCCTCGAACCATTTACAAGTACGACATTCAAAACACAGGTTTACGGAGTATGGGCACTGAGATACAGTCTGGAAACTCATGATATATGATATTTCACTCGACCATTTTTTTTCACTGACCAATCAGCGATTAGTGGGGGTAGTTAGGTGCGATGACGTTAAAGTCAAGTAAAATGTAGTTCTACCAATGGCGGCGGAGGTGGAGTTAGATGAAGCTATAAGAACAGTTGTAGCAACACTAGAAAATATTGAGGTATTGAAGCCGGAGCAAAAAGAGTGTCATTCATTGAGGGTAAAGACGTTGTTGCCTTATGGCCAACAGGGTTTGGAAAAAGCCTAATATATCTACTTGCACCGTTGGTCATGAACAAATAGGGGAAGCATAACAATCCCATTATCGTAGTTGTGTCTCCTCTGTTTGCCCTGATGGAAGACCAGGTTAGGGAGGCAAAGAGGCTGGGTGTTAGTGCTGGTCAGCTTGATGTCCATGCTGACAACAACATTATTGATGGACGCTATAATATTATTTTCGGGAGTCCAGTCCTGGCTACTGAACCAAAGATAGTGAAACATGTTGCAATGATGATTGGTTAAAAGCTGCTCCAATTTTTTTTAAATTAGCCCAAAGTCTATGCCAGGGGTGGGTAATCATTTTTTCCATGGGGCCACATGAGATACAGAAAATATTGTGGAGGGCCGGGCCAAAAGGCGGAAGTCAATTCTGCATAATATTAATTGTATTTCTTTATAAAA
>JAOEHI010052259.1:0-17003 GCA_025447815.1 Percopsis transmontana | reverse complement strand
TGGGTCTCCATCATTTGCATGTGGCTCTTTTGACTGCTGGTTGGAGTTATTATCAGCGGCTCCGGATCTGCTCTCCTTCTTTCCTCGACTTTCATAAAACAGCAGGAATAATGAAAGAGGGTCTGTGAGCCGAGTGGAACGGTGAACACTGTCTGTGATTGTATCTACAGTATAGGAGCCCCACAGAAAAAAAAAATCTCCCCCAGGTTTTCTGACTCTGTAGAGCTCTGTAATTCACAGGAAAACCAGGTCAGAAAACAAGGTAAGTTAGTTTACACATCTGACAATATGTGTATGGTAAAAACGTATTAAGCTAGCCTACTGTAAAATTGCATGAATGGATAATATGGCAGAGAGGAAAGGCTTTTTGGCTATGACTGTAATTCACGTTTTTCTAATCCAGCCACAGTGAAAGGGGCAAATGTTTGCAGGGGTGGGGTGTGGGGTAAAGGGTTTTAATGAGTCAAGGAAGGCAATCGAGCAGACTAGTAAGACCACTTGGAAAGCGAATACTTACACGTGTCCCGTGTTTCATTCTGGACTTCACTGCATAGCTGCACCGGTCAACATTTTGACAAATAAACAGCCTACCCCGTCGACTCGGACAGAGTGGCACACTATGGCAACTCCAGCTCTAACCGGCTTTTCTGTGATAAGTCTGCTAAGTCTCGGTTACCTCACATGGGACTGGATGAGCCCAAATAAGGACGAGAACGATTCCGTGCCGAAGTTTGGAGGCAGGTTGCCGGTACCGAGACCGCCTCACATCATATTCATCATGACGGATGACCAAGGATTCAACGACATTGGTTATCACAGCTCTGACATCAAGACGCCGGCTCTGGATAAACTGGCCGCTGATGGAGTGAAACTTGAGAATTATTACATACAACCCATCTGCACCCCTTCCAGAAGTCAGTTTATCACCGGAAGGTAAAGTGACACGCATTGTTCAACTGGCACATTTTACTGTGATCTTGGAAAACCTTTTCAGAATATTTAAACGACACAGGGTACTCTGTGATGCTGTTATAGCCCCCCCTACTCCAGCTCACTGTTTGTACTCAACAGTGCACGACAGGGCTTGACAACGTGTGAGCATATGAGGTCTAAGGGGAGGATAAGGGAGCAGTGCGCTTGAGTTTTAAACCAAAAATGTATTCATGTTTTTTTACTATATGTAGGAGCTGTGATGGTAATGACTTAGTGTTGTGGTAATGACGTTTCATATAAAACTACTTGAAAACTACCATTGATCCTTACATCACATTTTATTATGTGGTGGTAATGACGTGGTGGGAATGACATTTTATTTACTTATTTGGTCATTACAGTATGCTAACTCCAGTTGAATAACTGGCATACTGTGTATCCTAAATACACGTAATTTAAACATAATTCAAAAAATCTAACTTAATGATATTATAGACTATTTGTTAATGACATACAATACATTTGCAGCATTTAGCAGATGCTTTTATCCAAAGCCACTAACAATTACATTGTTCTATTACATGGAGCAGATAGGGGTTAGGCTAGACTATCCTGCCCCCCAACAATAAAAATATTATACGTAGTGACATTTACCTTTATCTTTCAATAATTTCCCTAATAAAAATGTGAATTTCCCTCCATGACATTCATGTGCTCTGCTGTTACTGTTCATATCCATGGTAACCAAGTACACCAACCTTTGAAAAAACTTAATGAGCATGTGATTAGCATGTCCTGGTGGTAATGACACAATACTTAGAGACAAGTGTATTTTGTATTAAAAAAGTTAAAAAGGGCTTATGAACATCAAATATGTATATAGTTTCCATTTATGTGACTCCTCTTCTAAGCAGGTGCATTACATATTATATTAAATTCAATAGGCTACTTTTATAAATGTTAATAATAGTAGAATGTCCTAAATGTGGGTTAGAGACAGGACAAAAACAATGAAATCCTGACATGAAATGCTTTAGAAAACCTAGACACAAAAAGGCCTGTATTTGCAAAATCATCATTGTTTTACCACTACCTCTTCTCCTTTCAATTACCTACTGCTCTTTAGCTAGTTCCTAATATTCATCTGCACACTTTCTGTAAGATTGACTGTCAAACATTATTCACAATTGCATTGTTTCTTTTTGACTTTATCACCAATTCTGCAGATACCAGATCCATACGGGCCTACAGCACTCCATCATCCGGCCCCGCCAGCCCAACTGCCTGCCCTTGGACCAGGTCACACTCCCCCAGAGACTGCAGCAGATGGGCTACTCCACCCACATGGTGGGCAAGTGGCACCTGGGCTTCTACAGGAAGGAGTGCCTGCCGACGCGCCGGGGCTTCGACACCTACTTGGGCTCCTTGACGGGCAGCGTGGACTACTACACCTACGATTCCTGCGACGGCCCCGGCTCGTGCGGCTTCGACCTCCACGAGGGGGAAGCGGTGGCCTGGGGTCAGGCGGGGAAGTACTCCACCCACCTGTACGCCCAGCGGGTCCGCCGGATCCTGGCCTCCCGCGACCCCCGGGCCCAGCCGCTGTTCATCTACCTCTCCTTCCAGGCGGTGCACACGCCCCTGCAGTACCCGCAGGAGTACGCCCGCCCGCATGGCGCGCTGGGCAACGCGGCCCGCCGGAAGTACGCCGCCATGGTCTCGGCGCTGGACGAGGCGGTGCGCAACGTGACCTACGCCCTGCGGAAATACGGGTACTACCAGAACAGCGTGCTCGTTTTCTCCACCGACAACGGCGGCCAGCCCCTGTCTGGGGGCAGTAACTGGCCCCTGAGGGGACGTAAGGGCACCTACTGGGAGGGCGGCATCAGGGGCCTGGGCTTCGTCCACAGTCCCCTACTGAGGAGGAAGAGGAGGGTGAGCAAGGCCCTGGTGCACATCACGGACTGGTACCCCACGCTGGTGGGACTGGCGGGGGGCGACGCCTCTCTGGCAGAGGGGCTGGACGGTTATGATGTGTGGGGGGCAATCAGCGAGGGGAAGGGCTCCCCTCGGCTGGAGATCCTCCATAACATCGACCCGCTGTACAACCGGGCCCACGGCGGCTCCCTGCAGGGGGGATACGGCATCTGGAACACGGCCGTCCAGGCCTCCATACGTGCCGGGGACTGGAAACTCCTGACGGGGGACCCTGGCTACGGAGACTGGACCCCTCCGCAGGTGCTGCCGGGTTTCCCGGGCGGCTGGTGGAGCCTGGAGCGCCACACTGAACCCAAGAAGTCTGTGTGGCTGTTTAACATCACCGGGGACCCCTACGAACGCCTAGACCTGGCTGAGCAAAGGCCCGACGTTGTCAAAGAGCTGCTGGCGAGGCTGGTGTACTACAACCGCACTGCAGTGCCAGTGCGGTACCCGCTGGAAGACCCCCGGGCTGACCCAGAGCTGAATGGGGGAGCCTGGGAACCATGGGTGGAGGAAGATGAAGAGGAGGAAAACTGGGGTGGTGTGTACCGCAAAAACAACCAGGACAGGAAGAAAAAGCTGCTTAAGCGGTCCAAGACAAAGTCTTTCTTTAAGAGACTCAACACTAGGTTCATGTCCAACAGGATATAGAGTGGACGTAACTAAGGAATGCTGATTAAGACATACAGTACAGCTAGCATGCTAGCAATGACAGACATCCATGCCTGCATGATTTCCACCTAATAATGGATGAAAGAATACAGTAGGAACATTGAGAGAGGACACAATCTACAGACATTTTTGACTGATTAAAAGTTAAAAGTTGAGCTTGTACTTTAGACTAGAATTAAGGGAATGTGTCACCCAATATCGACAATTAGTTTATTGTGCAATTTTTGGAGGACTATATTAGTTTATAAGTTGATAAGTTGTTACAGCTCCTGTTACAGCCTTCCACTGAAAACAATGAATCTGAAAGCTAGGTATGGAGGTACTGTATGTAATAACAATAAATACTGTAGACATAAAAAGTAACTGTGATGCTAACCTGAAAAAAAGGTTGACCATTGTGTAAGAAGAAGGGATTGAAAGAAGGTAAATCGTAAGAAAAAAAATTGTGTTGTCATGTTGTTATATTGCATGTTTTTGACAAGGACCTATTTTTAATTTATATATATAATTTATGTACATTTAAAAATGTACTAAGAATAATTTCTATTCTCTACCTCTTCGCTATTTAAAAAAAATCCTTTGTAAAGGTTTCAAACTCATTAGTTACCCCTTTCTCTCGATTTTACTTTCAGTAGAACATTTATGAAGTGTTAGATGCTCAGCTGATGCTCAGCTATTGTAAAGATCTTTTAGATGTCTTAATCAGTGGATGACATGATGCCTTTATAACTGGATAAAATTCCAGGTAGGCCATCAGTGTAGAATTCCATTGGCAGGCTATATAACAAATCTTAGCAGTTATTTATTAAATGTACTGTCCTTTACTGTTCATTTACTGTTTGCTGGGCATAAAATTGCTTTGTTTGGGTGAAATGGAGAATTTTTTAAAATTATTTAGTGATAGATACAGTAGATTGCAATCTTAAACACATCTCAAAGTTAGTTCAAAGCTATCTTTGATGGGACAACATAGAATGAATCCCAACTAAATTTGTTTAATGAATTGGTTGTGAACTCATGTTTAGGCAATGGGTGCTATTTTGAGGAATCCTAAATTTAGTTTACAATTTGTATTTTAATCTTTAAACAAAAAACATATATCCAGTGAAACAGATACCTTTCTTGTTCCTTTATGAATGAATGTTAAAACTGACCTCAGTCTGATATTATACATAAAGGCAGTTAAATGGCGCTGATTGTGAAATGAAACATTGCTTGACACTTCCTTCTTCTATAAATAGTCACATTTTTTTCACTCATTACGCTTTGCAAATATTTTTTCATAGGCAATGGTAAGTAAAATAGAGAAGCCCATTAAAGCTAGCTTATGGAAGTGTTGTGTATAGTGATATATTATATGAAAGAGGCAGACTGCTGTTCTGAAGTGAAGCAGTGACATGGAAGCTGTGTTTGGACTCTTGGTGGTGCTGGTAGGATCAGCTCATGGTGAGTGAAATATAATCCCACTCCAAATGTACACTTGAAATAGTTATCGAGTTTTAGGAGACCTTAGAAACCCTATTTGGACCTTAGAGAGACAACATACTGCTGCTTCTCTTTACATTGTTTTTAGAACAGAACAGCAGTATTAATAGAATTAGGAACCCTGATTAATTATCTTTTTTATCTTAATTATCTTATCTACGAATTCCAGTAAATATTGCCAGTGTCACGATTACTAATATGATAATGCCACTTTACCATCAGTAAAAAGCTCCTTCCAAGCCCAGAATGTAGGCTGGCGATGTATAGGCTAATTGTTTTTCTGTATTTCTTCCTTACAACAATTTTTTACATTTTTCCTTATATACATATACAAAAAAAAATCCTTCTTTCTACTCTGCTAGTTCAGCTCTTAGAATACTAAACACTTTACAGTTAGCAATTATTTACTGTTTGAAGATTTAATAACTTGAAATGTGAATGATAACTTTGAATATTGTAATTACTAACTGTTTTAAGGAGTAAATGATGAAACCTTTGAGTAATGTTGTGCAAATGCATAAGTGAAGTAACCTTGTTACATGATGCTGTCCTTATTCTAGAGAATGTTATCTACTTACAAAAACTGGTGGTTTACGGTTCAACTGTTGAAAAATGTACTAATTGTAAGTCGCTTTGGATAAAAGCGTCTTCCAAATGCTGTAAATGTAAATGTAAATATACATCCCCTTCTATAATCCCTTAGGATACTGAAATGTTATTTGGTAAAATTTGTGTCTTAACCAAATATTGATGAAGTGGTCTTGTTTATTTCCAGGTTGGAAGGCCTCCTGTGTCTTCAGGAATGGAACTCAGTGCAATGGAGCTCTAGGAGGAACTGTGGAACTCAGCCTGATGACACACACTGCAAAATATACATTGGCACGCAACAAAACTACAATACTTACAGTTACCAATAACAAAATTTCTACCACCACACCTCTACCGGATAGGGCATCATTTAATCTTACTAGCAAAACATTTATTATAAGTGACATCAGAAAGACAGATGGTAGTGAATATAAACTTGATATCTTTGATCAGACATCAGGGAAGAATGTGGAACTTCGACATCTACAAATGTTTATTGAAGGTGAGTTAATGATTATTAAGATCTAATGAGAAGAAAAACAATAATGATGTTCCACTAGATTGTAGCTGTCACTTTGCCTATTCTTTGATTTTTATATGAATTTGCCATTCCATTATGAATTATTGGGATGAGCATATTTCATCACCCAAGGGTTTTTGAGCAAATATAGTATTTAAGGTGTGTGGACACGCTGCTCCTGAAATGTTGTATGTACACTTAGTATTTCCTCCTTATTTTACCTGTAAATTGTTGAGAGGGACAATAGTAAATAGAATCATATATTCTACAGTACACTACTGCTTTAACATAAATAATAATTCATTACCCTGACGTCGCCCACATAACTCAACTAAAGCATAATGGCAGTCTGTCAGGGCCTAGTTCTCATGTCTTTCCACTTCCCATAGCACCAGTCTCTGCCAAGCTGTCCTCTGAGTGTCTGGCACAAGGACAGAGGAGGGTGGTCTGCTCTGTTGAGGGGGAGAATCCCCAATACACCTGGACTCTGGATGGACACACCCTAACTGACACAATGCTCCTCTCTGGAAGTATAAAGTCAGACAGTATCACTCTTAAACAAGGTGTCTCAGGACAGCTTATCTGCTTTGTTCAGAACCACGTCAGCAAAGACAATGCAAGCGAGCGCATAGAACCATGTAAAGGTAAGGCTGAACATGATTATTAAATAAGAGTATGACGTGATAACACTGCATTATAGCAACAGCTATTTGCATCCATTTCCCTCTAGGCTACATATACATTGAGTGCACCTTATCCAATGGAACAAACATTTCTAAGTGGGTGTTTGAGGCCAACAACACCCTGTGCATTATCCCAACAACAACAGCTAAAATTACAATGGGTAAGGAGAATAGCACAATAATAACAACCAGACCCTCCATTCCACTTACAGTCTCCAATCAAACAATGGCTGACCTTGTCCTTAGTAAGTGTATTGACACAGTGTATTTTTTCTTACATTTTTAAAACATATTAAAAACATTAAGTCTCTCTGACACCCTAAATCTGGTGGAAAGGACATGAAGATATGAAAGTGCAGTTAGCAGTGTTAATATGTATGCTCTTGCTTCTGTCTTGTGTCTTGTGTACAGAATTCATCCCAGTCATCGCTGGGTCACTGTCAGCATTGCTAATTCTCTTAGTGGTTGGATTGGCGATCTACAGTGCTATGATGAAAAAGAAAACTCCAAAAGGTACTATGATATATATTTTAATATGTTAACTTCAAATAATTTAATCAAAATTGACACATGATTAATTTTTGCTCCAAAGCCATCTGCACAGCACAGTTCACATCAAGAGTAGATGTTGTGGTACCTTTGTTGTTGTACACAGATGCAGTACTCGACCTACTATAGTGAATTACTTATTCAAGCACATATTTTAGCAGTTAATTGAGCAATAGTGTTGTGTAATAGACACTTATTAAATTCATAGTGTACAACACTGTTACTACAGTAAGTTCAGAATAAACCCTTAATGAGAAACCAACGAACACATTGAATTACTTACTGTGTTTAAAGGCTAACTAAAATAATATACAAACTGATACGCATTTCCTTTATCGGTTATAAAATATACCATAGGTTTTCATCTGTAATTTCCAAAATCATGTCAGCCAAACAAACTGGGGTGAAACATTTAACCCAGGCCTAATGCTGTATTTGCCTCCTGCTTTGTTTCCTCTTGTCGGTCCTACAGGTAGGCCTACTGAAGACCAACAGGACGTCACCTACGCTGATGTCAAGGTGTTACAGAATAAGAGGAAACAGAAGGAAAAGGTGGCAGACACAGCTGTGGAGTACGGGCAGGTCAGGGGGCCAGTGAATACCACGGTTGATGTCACGTACGCCGACGTCAACATCTTACAGAAGAGACAGAAGGAAAAGAGGAATGACATGGCTGTGGAGTACGGGCAGGTCAGTGGGCCAGCAGGGGGCGGCAGACAGGGTCAAGCACCTGATGACTGTGTGTATGCCAGCGTCCGTGTTGGAAAGAAATGATGATGAGTGGGCATATACACATGGACTTTTTAAAGGTACACACTTCTATTGTGTTGTAGCGTGCCCAGAACCCTAAACTTTCATCAGGTGCGGGCATTTCAAGCCAAAACAACAACTTTTTTGTAATGCTGGTTTCGACCACAGGGGTAATTTCAGACAAACAGAGGAGTGTACCTTTAACTTCCTAGATGTGACTGTAGAAGGAACTTTTTATACTGTATGTATAATATATATATGTTTCACTTTTTTGTACCACAGCTTAGAATGACACTTACAGAGCACAACCGATTTTCTGAGACCGCTATATACATCTGCATCACACATGTACATTTCATGATCACAACCATTATGTACAATTATGTTTTTTTTATGTTTAAATTGTATTATAGATATGGTATCCCTGTGGTATGATGATATAAGATTGGTGTTAATGTAATACAGAAAGCATGCATTGTTGTTACGCGTTGTGATACAGTATTAACGGAGTATTAAAGATTAGACTCAAACCTGTATATATATAGTGACCCTGTGTAGTGATTATTATTATTATTATTATTATTAATTCATAACCTTTAAGTCAGATAAAATTGTTTAGTGGGCACATTGTTAGTCTGAGTGATACACAGAGGAAACCTTGTAACATTCATTCTCCAAGGCAATTCATTCAAATAGTACAAAATGTTATATGTTACATTGGTACAGTAATAATTAAAGAATTGGCAAATAGAATGCAATGGTGTCTTTGTGTATTTTGTATATTGTATTCTGTTTTGATACATTTACATTAAAATGCTTTGCATTTTGTATAAAAATACCTTTTAATGTATTTTAACCCGTCCCTGCAATACAGGTAAACAGTGCTGTCTGTAACTGGGAAGTGAAAATGTGATTAGCTTTTTTAGACCACATGAGCTTTTGCACTATTCATTGCACATATCTTTCCACAGGCACTATTTATAAAATGATACATACATTATGATGAAAATCTTTATCCCAGTCCACATTGTAGTGGACATTCATTCTTTTTCTGTTCTTCTTTCACACATTTATATATTTTATCAAGAAGAGATTGTAGAAGTAAGAGAATATCATATAAATGACAGTGTCTATTTTTTGTCTGACTATACTGGCCCTGGGTGTGTATGCATGTAGATTAATCGCTTCGTGCATTTACTGCTTCCATGCCTGCCTGTGTTCTCCTTCGGCTCGATACTCTCACCTAGAGATCGTTACAACAGCATAGACTATATTAAACAATAATATTTGTTTTACTATAAGTCCAATAGGTCCCTAGAGAATAAAACCAGTTTACTACTTTTGTCTAACACTGTCCTATCTGCTGTCTCTCCGATAGTGATGATCAGCAGGATGTCACACTGATGTCAGAGTCTTATAAGGAGAGACAGACGAAAAAGAGTGTGTGTGTGTGTGTTTCCTGCTGCTTCATTTGGGTCCAGGTTAAAATACAACACAGCAGATCAACATGCTAAGCATATTTATTTCTGCACCGTGTATACATTTCAAGACAACAAAATGTACCAAATAATTTTTTTTACATGGTTCCAATAAGAATACTTAGGCTAATGTAAAAAAAGTACTTAGCCTAAATTCTAAATTTGTATGCCACACAAAGGCGGCAGGGATGAGCAGTATTTTCTGCTATATATACTTAAAATTTGTATTTAAAATACTATTTGCAATTTCTGTTAAAAACTTTGTAACTTTTGAAAGTGCAGAGAGAAAAAAATTATATTTTCAAAATGCTGAAGTTCTCTCACTACATTTAAAGTCACAAAAAGTTTCAGTATGTTGTTCTTTAGCAAGAAAGAAATCTTGAACACATAATGTAGTCCTAAATCTTTAAGGAACCAACTGTAAAGATCAAGTTATAAGAGGAACTATGAGGACATATCAGATGATTTCCCACTGAACTTTGAAAGACAAGAGAGTTTTCTTCTTCTTATATTTTGTTGTATATATTGTAACCTATAAATACATTTTATATTTATAATTTTTTTTTAATCTTAAATCTTATAAATAATTATAAACATATTTTTTACTCAAACAAACACCCATCAGCTAATAGCTTGTGTAATCATTTCATGCTGATTTCCTTCCTTGTTCCAGTAAAGAATGCTTAACCTAACCTCAGTCTATCTAAAGTTGAATGCTACATGAATGATGAGGGATGGGCAGCATTTCTGCTTTAATTGTGCTTACAATGTGTGTTCAAATCATTTTGTAATTTCTGTAATGTAAATAATCTGCACACACTACATCCACATATGCACACACAGGATTCATAAATACACACACAGGATACACAAATGCACACACAAAATTTAAAAAGCACAGAAGATTCACAAATGCATACAAAATTCATAAATGCACACAAAATTCATAAATTCAAACAAAATTGACAAATGCACACAAGATTCACAAATGCACAGTACAAGATTCAGAAATATATTTCTGATGCACACACAAATATATCTTGATTTACAAACTGCTTGCAGTCTGTGAACTTCACTGCAAATGCCTTTTTTTAAACAGGGAATGATCAGTGTGTTGTAACATATGTTTCGGAGTGATAATTGTTCCCAGTGTTATGGTTGCACCAGGCTGGTTGCACAAGCATATGTTGAGACCTGTATATAGTGTTTTGGAGGTAAGATTAACTGGACAAGATGCATATTAGTTATGCAGGCTGTGTAAGCAGTTTTGCAAACGTGGTTTCAGTATTGAAAATGCTTGTTAGCAATCGGGGGAAAAACTGTACTATCTAGTGGACACGTTAGAAACTCTTTTCTTTTGCATTTTACATTGAAATTTAACTTGTTTTACTATAAACACTTGAATATATTGCTATATATCTCTTACAAAGTTTTACCTGTATACAAAAAGATGAGGCAAAACCATGTGAGTGAGCTGCAGACAAATAGCTTTTCTAGTGTAAAGTTTACAGCAGGGTCCTCATTATAGAAACGAGCAGAAAACTTTAAACTCACAGGGACAAGATTTTAGTGTGATCATTATGAGCTAAATCCAGGGCAGAATAGTCTAGTGGTCTGGGTGCTCGGCTCATGGGTTTGAGCTCCAGTTCTGCCCCTGACTGTAAGCATTCTTGAGCACATGACAGTAGTCACAACAGGGAAGATTTTGTGAGAGATGGGGGGGTTAAGTATGATTTAGGGGGATCTATTCGCAGAGATGGAATATAGTATTTTTATTATGTTTTCCTTTGTGTATAATCACCTGTAACAATGAATCGTGTTTTCGTAAGCTTAGAATGAGCCCTTCATACTATCTCTACATACCATAGGGAGCGAGTCCTCTTCCAAGGAGAGTCTGCCGTGTTGTGCCGCCATGTTTCTATAGTAGCCCAGAATGGACAAACAGAACACTGGCTATAGAGAGCACCATACGCGTTTGTATGTTGCAGCTTGAATCCAGCACCGACTATTGGAAGCTACTGGCACCTATAGATAATAACCGGCTTTTCTGACAATAATATGTTAGAAAAGCCTGTGCAGGTGACACAAACAATGACAATTCAATAATGAATCAACTCTTGCTGCCGCTGCTGGGCCTCGAGCAAATTCTCCTGTGATAACTGACCCAGTGCCTGGAGTTTCGCTCACAGGTCCACAACATATTGGATTTCGTTTTTACTATTACTGGGACCCGTCTCCCAGCTTTCTTTAATCAGGTCCAGCACGCCCCTGCCAAACAGCAGTTCAAAGGGGGAAAACCCCGTGGAGGCCTGGGGCACCTCCCGAATTGCAAACATCAGAGGCTCTAGCCACTTATCCCAATTACGGCTATCCTCGTGCACGAACTTACGGATCATTGCTTTCAGAGTTCGGTTCAGCCTTTCCACCAATCCATTAGTTTGGGGGTGGTATTCGCTGGTCCTTACTGCTGAAACCCCCAACAACCCATACAGCTCGCGTACTTGAGTAATATATCCATAATACTCAAGTTCTCACTCTGTTAAAGAGATGGAAACAATAAATACAGAACATAATACATTATTTGATTTATGTCAGTTATGTCAGAAAATCAGGAACCTTTCTAGCATTGATACATTGCACACATTCTACCAAAGGAAATGGTTAGGCAGTGTTAAAAAATGAGAAGTAGTTTCTAGATAGGTTTAGGAAGTGTTGTGTAGTGTGAAATAGAGAGTCTGAAAGAGACAGGCTGCTGTTTTGAGGGGAAGCAGAGACATGGAAGCTGTGTTTGGACTGTTGGTGGTGCTGGTAGGATCAGCTCATGGTGAGTGAAATATGATCCCACTCCAAACTTGAAATAGTTATACATATCTAGTCTTAAGGGCTCTTCTTCTGTGGTAAATTACTGAGACCTTGGACGGACAACACAACAAGCAGCTGACACAGTCTTTGTTATAAAAAGACCAACATTCATATATAATTAGGTAATTCCGAATAATTAAATGTACCAATTTTAATGCTTATATTTGAGTGTCAAAATTTCTAAAATGAATAATATCATCCCAAATAATAATGTCTCCTATAACCTTTTATTGGTATCGTATTGAGATAACTGTATCTATCTTCAATCAGACTGTCCATAGGCTTATCATATCATATTGACGCCTGCAATAGAGCCTATTGATGATCTGCATTGCATTGTGGTGGTGATTCTGTGATTAAAAAGGCTCAGTGTGTTTAATAACACTTCAAGGGGTCAACATTACAATCTTCAACAAGTTTCAGGCTGAATGTGCACTCATGGCATGGGGGTCTTGTAGTCAGAGCGAGCACGTCTAGAGAGACACAACACACATCTTATAAGCATACGTATTTAGTCTGAGTCTGAGACTGTCTCAGAGCCTGCACTTAGCACTTCTCCACCGTTCAGTACGACCTGAACACATGACCATGGTGACCCATGACACATTATGACTTATAACACATTTATATTTATAAGGCACAGTTGAAAATACCAGAAACTAACATCTGTGTTTCCCAGAATTAAACGCATATTAGATATTTTTTCCACTATACAAAACACTTCACTACACAATTCATTATAATAATACAGTAACATTGAAAATGATCAACATAATAATATTAATTGATTTCATTATACTATTTAACACTTCATATGCGTATGGGACTGAAGTGTTACAAAGATCATTAAAGTATCTGGTGGCATCAAGAGAAATGGCTGAAGTGGTCTTGTTTATTTCCAGGTTGGAAGACGTCCTGTGTCTTCAGGAATGGAACTCAGTGCTATGGAGCTCTAGGAGGAACTGTGGAACTCAGCCTGATGACACAGTCTGCAAAATATACATTGACACACAACAAAACTACAATACTTAAAGTTACCAATAACAAAGTTTCTACCACCACATCTCTACCAGATAGGGCGTCATTTAATCTTAGTAGCAGAACATTTATTATAAGTGACATCAGCAAGACAGATGGTGGTGAGTATGAACTTGATATCTTTGATGAGACATCAGGGAAGATTGTGGAACTTCGACATCTACAAATGTTTATTGAAGGTGAGTTAATGATTATTAAGATATAATGAGAAGAAAAACAATAATGATGTTCCACTAGATTGTAGCTGTCACTTCTTTGATTTTTATATGAATTTGCCATTCCATTATGAATTATTGGGATGAGCATATTTCATCACCCAAGGGTTTTTGAGCCAATATAGTATTTAAGATGTGTGGACACGCTGCTCCTGAAATGTTGTATGTACACTTGTATTAGCATTTCCTCAGTTGGAGCAGGTAGGGGTTAGGCATCTTGCTCAAGGATGCTTACAGGTAGGCCACCTCAGGGAATCGATCCCACGGCCTTGCGGCTGGGAGTCCAACGCCTAGACCACTAGACTATCCTGCTTTATAAACACTCAATTCAAGTGTATAATCCTGCATTTAAACAATAGCCAGTTCAGGAGAATAACAAAGATATAAATTCAACATCTTCATTTCTAGAGACCAAAACAGTAACCTATCATATGTTAAAAGTAAAGCCACCAGGTCTAAGGGACTGTGCTTTGGATGCCTCACAAAGTACCACATCAACAGTTACACAACAAAGTCGTTGCACATGGATATAGAACATAAGTGTTACAGTTGGTTCTCCCATCTAAAGACAGCCCACTACAATGCAGACAACACCGTAAGTTTCACGTAAGTTTCAAGGATAGGAAAAATCCTAAACTCATGGCTATGTCCTCCTATCCTAAGACCTCCTCATCTTATCTGTGTAATCCTCACTGTGATTTTTTTTAAATCGGCAGTTGTCCTGTCATGCCTGTATCTATGCTAATGCAAAAAAGACTAAAGTGGAGTATCTAACATGTCCACTAGATGGTAATATCGAACAGGTTTGTATTAATAGTTAATTCATAACAAATACAGTGTTGTTAAAAATTTAAATTTTTTATTGAACATTTTTATATTTAATTTGCATTCACAATGTTAAAAATACAGCTATTCGTATGAATAGTAGCACATTATCTCCTTGCTTTAGGTACACATACATAAGTATGTAAGTACAGTGAAAAGTACCCAAGAACCCACATGCGTACATTAGCTACACACATATTTAATCACTTACATAAGTAATGCAGTTAAAAGCACACAAGAACCTACATGCATACATTAGGTAATGCCCCGCGAGTGTGTTTTCATTCAAGAGTAAATATTTTTATACCGATATATAAACACATTACTCAATTTAAGTCTTTGTTAGTGTTACTTTTACAGGAATGAGCTTTACAACTGTACTTGTATTTAAAAATATATCAATTATAAACCTGTGTTTTTTTATCATGTTATCATTGACCTTTATATTTGTGGAATTTTAAATATCAAATCACATTCTTGATAGACAAGACACCATATTGTTTTGTGTTTTTGTATGTCAGGGTTTTACAGAATAAAAGGAAAGAAGGAAAAGGTGGCAAACATGACTGTGGATTACAGGCAGGTCAATGTGCCAGCAGGGGGCAGCAGACAGGGTCAAGCACCCGATGACTGTGTTTGCCAGCGTCCGTTTTGGAAAGTAATGCGATAAAAGGAAATAGTGATGAGTAGATCCTATACACATTGGCACACTTCTAATGTGTTGTAGCGTAATCAGTAAATTATTAACAGAATGTTGTGGGTATTTAAAGTGTGAAACACTAATATCCTAATAACAAGTTTAAAATGTGTCATGGTTAAAAGTGGAGACAATGTCTCTTTAACAATATATTTAATATATTTAATATATTTGATTTGAATTTCCCATAAATACTGGAATTGTTAGATTTGCTTGATTTTCTCTTAGAATTCATATTCTGATGCACCTGAACACATCATCTGTAATGTGTAATCCTGGGGTCATTGGGTGTTTCGGGTCTTGCAACATCACCCTCGCCCACGCAGCCGTGGTTGATCCGGCCACGGCTTGTGTTCAGGTGGCACTTGCTTGTCTCCATGGACATCCTCTCCGGATCAGAGCCACCTCGAGGCTTTCTCAGCTGCTTCAATGGTGTTGATGGCTCTGCTCCTTGCCACTCCTGTGACGCCCAGCGCACTTAAGGCTTGGTGGAGTGAGTACCCCTGAAACCTCTGCATCCTACGGTACCTCGATGGGCATGCATCCAGCTTTCCAGCCCCGCTGAACAGCTTGTGACAGTTCTTCGTCCTCTTCCTGCATCTTTAGTCAATCAAACATCTATCTATATATGTCATTTTGTGGAAAATGCAGAAATGCAGCCAAACAAAAATGTTTTATTATTTTTGTTTATTCTGTCTGTTTATTTTTAATCAGAAATTACCAGGTGCATTGTTACTATGTGCTCAACTGGCAGATGATGAATGAATGATGGCCGCAAAGAGCAACCACCACACTATACCTTTCAAAACTGAAGTCAGAAGTCAGTGTAGTGACATTTTATTGTTGTTCTTTAAAAAAGGCAGAAGTTCATTTACTCCATTTAAATTTATTTTTATTTTTATTTTTTAACATACATTATTATTTTTTCTTTGCTTGATTATTAGGCTAATCTCCTTTTAAATGGCAAGATATAGAAAAATATTCCACTTTTCCATTATTTTCTTTTATTTCATATTGACTTGGATAACAACAATATAGAATCGATATGTACCTTATTATATTACATGTATTGCATGGCACTCTAGTGAAGTTGGACTCAGTATTCTCACAGCATTGTAGAGCGGTGAACACTCATGAGTAAAACAGATGAACTTCAGGATGTGACAAAAACAACTCTGTTTTTTTGCAACTATTCTCTTCCTCTTCTTTTTCACATTCTTCTTTGTTCAGATTCAAACATTTAAAAAAAGAAATTTCAAGTTTAACCTTGAAATGTTTACCAATACTTTGTCATAACCTGAACAACATTAGCGGCAAGTGAAGTGACCCACATTAACACTAACCTGTGTAGCTCTATTAGAGTTTATTGTCTTTCATTTCATGTGGAGGATAACACCCAAATTAAATGCATGATGTTGGTTCCAGTGCTACGTATAGAGTCTTCCATTTCCCCCTAGTATTCTTCTTTAACAGGCACTGATATAGTGTCTGGCACCCCGGTACTGATGGGGCCGGTTGTTGGGTGGTTGGTGGGCTCAGGTGGAGTGGGATGAGTGAGAGTGGTTGTGGCCTGCTGGGAAAGCTGGACCTTCCTCCTGCTCAACTTTCTCTCTTTGGCGCGCCTGTTCTGGAACCATATCTTCACCTGAAGAACACACACACACACACACACACACACACACACACACACACACACACACAAACACACACACACACACACACACACAC
>JAOEHI010052258.1:0-17006 GCA_025447815.1 Percopsis transmontana | reverse complement strand
GTGTGTGTGTGTGTGTGTGTGTGTGTGTGTGTGTGTGTGTGTGTGTGTGTGTGTGTGTGTGTGTGTGTGTGTCTAAACCCTTTATCATCTCTCCTACATCTCTAGTCCACCTAAAGCCTGTTTGGGGCAAACCTTAATCCTGGCAAAGGCCCAGCTTTGTGAATGTAAGCTCTTTGCTCTCAACATGCTTCCCTTTTTGTTTGAGTGAGTCTAATTAGTGCACACAAAAGAACCCCTTTTGGCCAAACAGCCCAACCCAGAGGAACCAGTCTCTACCGGTTCTACGGCACAGTTTGGCCTCACACTCCACATGATTCTGTGATGTCATTTTTTATGACCTACTAGCAAACTAGCGTGTTTTGTCAAACAAAACAAGCAGTGCATTGAAAACCTGCACTTGTTGCGTAGTTTGTAGCATTGCACCCTCTTTTGCCTTTTGATCATCATGGTATCTCATTTGAACACGCTCACCCCGACGTCTTCCCTGACTGGACTGAATGTGTGGAGACCCACAAAGCGTTCTCTATCTAGCTAGTTCCAGCTAGTTTGGGAGGGCGTCCTCTCCTCCAGTTGGGAGAAGGGTATCATGACCTGGGTTTGTCTTTGATAATGCGTGCCCAGGCGTCATGGCATCAAGGTTGTCTCTGGTTGTCTGTGGAGGCGGCTGTGATACGAAATTATATGCTTAGTGATATGCTTGGCTCCAAGCTCACGCTTTGAGAACTGATCCTGAGACACCATCATGGTAACATCGGTGTATCTGCTCCCTACCCGGTGTCATCAATAAACCCTGACCGACTCACTTCATCTCCAAGTGTTCTTTCACTCAGACGAAGTTACCACAACAAATAACCGGGGAACCCACCTAGAGACAACAAGGTTCACCTGATCGGTGCATGTCAGTTTGAGGTCTTGTACTCTGTGTCCTCAGCATGTACTGCTAGAGCAGAGGAATGGAAGTGAGTTATTGCATTAGTTATCAAACGAAGATCGCGTAGAACAGCCTAAATGTGGGTCATAGTTCAGAGATACCGCAGTTTTGTAGACTTTTTTGTAGAGATTTTATTTTATATTCTCCAGTTTTAATAATGTAATATATATTATCAAGTCATTTTTAAAGAACAACAGTATTTGTCATGATATACTCAACTGTCTGTTTCAGTTTGGGGGACATTGAATGTAGGTTTCAGAACACAGTGAACTACTTTCAGACGCCGTTAAACTATCAATGAGATAAGTAAACGACTGTGAGGATATATGATATATATATATATATATCCTCGAACGGCGGGTTTGGCAATAAAAGTTAGGTCAGTTAATATTTTTTTCAGTTATTTTACCATTTATTAAGGTACCAGTTGTAGCCAGCAGGGGGCAACAAAGTGTTGGGGCGCCATGCTATTGGCGTTTGTGTGTTGGTAAAGCAGGTATAGAAGCTTTGCTTGCCCTTTTGAAATGGAGTTTGGTTGGTTAGCAGAGGCAAAACAAAGCACCGCGTTTAGCTTTGATTGTCGTACTGTGCAGTCACTGGCCAGCATGACGAGTGGGAACTATTGTTCACATCTCCAAGCACACGTTCGCCTACAATTTGTCAACATTGTCCCGCGTGGTTTTTCCTTTGTCCAGGTTTCTGCATGTACACAGTCTGAATGTATCAGCATTGGGTTACACTAGTAGTAAATAAAAAATATATACATTATAACATTAAAGTTGAGTTTTAATTAATTAAATGCTTCACCATGTTAATCTATAATCATTTGTGTTTCTACTTAATCGTTTTGTTTTTTTTCCCCTCCTTCCTGTGTCATTTCCTGTTTCCTTCTTTGTTTTGGATTTCTCTGACATTTCAACTGTCAGTGAGTATACAGATATTTGCTTGCACTGCCGGATTCGACACTTTTCACAGTTTCAAAGTCTACCGCTAGTTTAACTGTGTTGTTTCCTTTGTGTGTGTCTGTGTTTCCAGTTGAAGGAGATGTTCCCGGGCTTCCGGCTCGCCCTGCCTCCTAAGCGGTGGTTCAAAGACAACTACGAAACCGACTTCCTGGAGGAGCGACAGCTGGGGCTGCAGGCCTTCCTGCAGAACCTGGTCGCACATAAGGACATAGCCAACTGGTATGACCTATGTTGTGTGTGTGTGTGTGTGTGTGTGTGTGTGTGTGTGTGTGTGTGTGTGTGTGTGTGTATACACGCTGACACACCAGGCTCTCTTTCTGACAGTATGGCGGTCCGAGAGTTCCTGTGCTTGGACGACCCACCTGGCCCCTTTGACAGTCTGGAGGAGAGCCGGGTACGTGTGTGTGCTTACCATGTACACGCTCCTCTGTTTCTCCTCTAGTGAAACACACTATTACTGCCTACAGCGCTTTAACTCTGCTCTCCTCTCCTGCTCTCCTCTCTTGCTCTCCTCTCCTCTCCTCTCCTCCTCGCCAGGCGTTCTGTGAGACCCTGGAGGAGAGCAACTACCGTCTTCAGAAGGAGCTGTTGGAAAAGCAGAAGGAGATCGCCTTTCTGAAGAGGAGGCTGGAGGACAGGGAGCAGGCCATCCAGCGACTGGAGAGGCACATCAAGTCAGCATACACACACACACATTGTACAGCTAAAATAACCCATGGTACACATGCAAACTAAACTCCAACCATGTAAGTTGTTGTAAACTGAAGTGCAGATGATCGATTCAGGTTAGATACTGGACAATGTGTAATGTTTGACGGGTGGAGAGACGTGTCTAACTGCTCTCCTGTGCTCTGTAATTGTTTGTGCTTGATGCACTCCTGCTAAAACATGGGGGCAGTGAACACTGGTTTTCATTTTCTGCCCTCTAGTGGCGAGTGTGTGAGCCCCGTGTCTCCCTGCGGTCTGTCGGCCCAGGGCAGCGAGAGCAGCGCCGACGCAGATGTGGAATCCTCTGCTCCAGAGGCCGACCAGGACATGCCTGAAGACACCGGGTAACGCACACACAAACATTAGGTTAAGCTGCTAATGCTGCCGCTCTGTCAACAACACACGTCAGAGGGTGCCTCTGTGATTCTAGCTGTCAGACGTGGTGTCAAAAGCACCACTACCGCTGCAATTGTGAGGACGGGCCTTTGTATGTGCAGCTATATATTCTTGTCTTGACAAAGATGTGAGGCATGCTCCCAAAAGCCGACAGGTAATCGCATTACGCCCAGAGGAAGCTTTGATCCCCACCCGCGCCCAAACCACTCGTACTGTAGCCGTGCTCTTGATTCCCCGACTGCTCCTGCACTTGGTTACCACGTTGGTTTCCAATTGTGAGCCGCTTTGGATAAAAGCGTCTGCTAAATGCTGTAAATGTAAATCAGCTTTTTCTCAATTTTCTCATGGCTAGCCACAGGAAGTTTGTGTTATTAAGATTCCTTCTCATAATATTATTGTATGCCAACCTGAGGTAATGTCGGTATTTAAGTATGCCTAAAATAATGTACGATATTATATAACAAATTGTTGTTATTGCTATTATTATTATTATTATTATTATTATTGTTGCTGATATATGTGTTATTATTACTAATGTATATTAAAGCGTAGTTTTATCCTTAATGACTGGTGATGTTCCCTCCCCCATGTTTCACAGCTGTGCTGCCCCAGTCTGATATCAGAGCCCAGTAACGTGCGAGGTACACTCGATATGCTCCCTCTACAGGCTCAACCTCTGCCTTTCTGTCTCCTCAAATCCATTTTTCCCACTATTGTGCGTCCCACTGCATCGTATCGGCGGTGTCCTGTGGCCAGTGTGTCAAATACTCATAATTAACTGTTAACTTTTAACTGTACCGGGATTGGGGTTGATTCAGTTTTGCTTCAACCATTCGAGGACATAGTAATACATATTTGTATGTACAGTGTTCATACATACGTACATTTGATCGTAACTGAAATAGGGGCTCTTCCATCAACAGGAAGTGTTGCTTCCTGATCGCATTGTGGGTCTATTAAAACGAAAATGATTCGCCCCCAACCTCGGCTGCGTGCTCGCAGCCCTCCGATCTGCTGTTCTCTGCATCTCCTCTTGGCATCGCCGAGCTCCCATTTCTGACTTAACTCCTCAGTGTGTCTGGGCACCACACCTTTCCTGCTAGCAACATTTAGCGGTTACAACAAGGGGTCGTGTAGCTTATGTGCAACAGAACATAAAGACGGACATCATGCTTGACATAACCATGCTTATTTTCTGGAAAGATTTACCGATAGATCAATTCTGGGTTGAATTACATTTCATCTGATTCATTTTCTGCTTTTCAAGATGCACATTGTCTTTATGTACAGTAGCGGCATAGGGAGATCAAATAGCATCCATCAGTGTGTCACGTGCCGTGATCATCCGCCGTACTCTACCTGGTCCCTATAGGTGTTGTCTCGCTGTCTCTCGCCTCCACTGTAACCCGGTCGAACGAGACACATTCTACCATGTTTCTCTGACGCTGCTGTCCTCTGTCTGTCTGTCTCTGTCGTGCTCGCTCTCTCCAACAGTGGGCGCTCCTCAGCCTGTTGGTGCGGCCCGACACTTAGCGCCTCCCCACCTGTTATCCAGCTCACCCAGCTCCACCACTGGCAGCCTGATCAATGAGCCGACAGCCGGAGCGGAGGCCCTGCCTGCCTGCCTTCCTGCCTGCCTGCCTGCCTGCCTGCCTCCTTCCCCTTTGCAGGATTCCTGACTACATCAATGCGGCGCGCAGCCCTGACTCTTGTCTCCACTCTTGCTGCTGCTTCCCATCCCTCCCCACATTCCAGACGGAGCCATGTTTCTCTGTAACACCCTTCCTCCTGGCCACGCGGAGCAAGATGCGTTTTCTTTTTCTTTTTTTTTTTAATACCTGGAATAATGTGACAGTACATGTTCAGTGAGATACACTCCTATCAGAAGAAAGGGGGAAGGTTCCATATCACATTACGTGGCAACTTTTCCGTTTCTGAAATGTAGTAAGGGATCGCTATGGGAACGCCAGATCAGCCGGCCTCCGCCACATAAAGCCAAAGAGCAGCTCCGCAGGCAAGGCTGCCAGGAAGTGTGTCTAAACGCTGGCGGGGCAGGGCAGCGGGGAGGCTGGCACTTTCCCTACGACTACATCACGACAATCCCCAGAGAACCGCCAATCCAAAGCCTTTGCCCTTCCATTCCATGTTCCTTCGGCCGCTATTATCACACACAGTGAAAGAGCGCCCTCTGTACGGCCCCCTGTATCGGTCCCCACAGACACTGTGTTGGGATGAGGATCAGTTCACTACAGCTTCTTACCCGTAGACTGTGTCCTTGCTACCATGGAAACAATCCGCCGTTAAGGAATTTTCTGTTGAAATCTGAATCAAATTTTAAAAAAAAATAAAACGCAGGTCGAGGTATACATTTGCACCCGTCTTCAATGTCATGTGTCTCATGCTAACCTGGCATTTTTTTTTATATACGACCCCAAACCCATAACACCCTGAGAACATGTGAGGTTGGTGTACAGTTTCTTTTTTTTTTTTTTTTTTTTAAACAATGTTAATTTTACGCGGAAGGTTGGGCTGTTGAAGTTTCTCCGCCCGCATTACAGTCTTTGGTTTACGCCATTATATCTGTCCAACATGGCCTCTAGGCCAGCCACATTGATTATCTGAAAATATTTACAACTCTTAACCTCACAGCAAGGTAATTTGGCGTTGTCAATCTCAGATCAGGGTTTAAGCAGTGGGCTACAATACAGTATGTGGCCAAAGAATCTGCTGTCGTACTACTGCATTTTTGGAATTAAGGCATTTGCAATAATATTGTTTCAGATTTTGTGTTCTGCTGGCTGGACATATCTGTGGTTCCTAATCGAGGAACCTCAGCCAACCAGTCATTCGATACTAGCACCCTTATATGTGGTCAAAACGCCTTCAGATGTGTGCATTTCCTACAGCAGGGCCAAGTGAGAATTGCAGAAAAACTGAATCCAAGACGCTATTGTCTGACTCCCTGTTGGAAAAAGGTGATTAATGTCTATGGTTTCAGGGGCGATTGAGTCAGATAAGTTCATGTTTTTTGCCTTTTTTGGCCACGTAGAGAAAAAAAAAAGGCTTTTAATATCCCCGCCTACATGCTATCACCAAAAGCCATATTTAAGGTTCCAGGAACCTATGAGATGTAGTAGTCTGTAGTGAGAAACGAGTTTTGATTGTTTAAAGCTAAACTGCTTTTGCAAGTGTGTAGAGGTTACAAGCTTGGCCAGAAAGGGGTCACGTGATGCACTTTATAGGAAAATGGGACTAATGTAAATTTGGGTAATGTTTATCACATCACTTGTGCCTTATTTCTGCGTTTAGTCTAGTTTGTCATGGAATATCTGTTACAATTAATATTATGACTTTATGGTTGCCTTTCCTCCTGACGACCATGGTTCGAAGTGCCTAGACTTCCTTTCTCATTTTTTGGATATTTGTTCTTTTAGCTCTATCTATTTTGTGGTTAAGAAATTTCACGTTTACCCAGATGGTAAAAATGTTTTAAAAGACACTTGATGTACTGTCTGTATAGTGCTTGACATGAACTAACACACTGATTTTTGTAGAAGTGCATGATGGGCTGTTATTTAAGTCTGTGCAAATGTATGCTGACAGTTGCACTGAAAAACGTGTTATGGTTAACACTTGTTATCACTAAAAATAACGAACAGTGGCTCACTCCAAATAAAGAGATTTAAACTTAGGAAGATATTGCATAATATAGCAAAGATGTTTTTGAGAGTAAAATCATAAATTATACGTCAGGATAATTTATTGAATACCCTTTTATCACCCAAATTATCACATATAGTACATTAAACGCTTTTGTTAAATTATGGGGTATTCTACTGTTTGTTTAGTTTTGAGCTATGGACTTTTTTATAGTGAAAGAACTATTGATGGGACATGTTATTTGGACTGTCATACAGTAACGCCTGTTAAAATATGTATTCTTTCCAAAGTATAATAAATATTTTTCACTAGTAAGCCCTCTCATTTCACCCTGTCTTTTATGTAGCCTAATAAAACACCTCAGTCAGTTCTGAGAAAGATCATTGTAACTTTTACTATTAAAATTCAGCCTGTAAAAGGTTGCATAAGCATCCTGTGACATTCTCCTTTGACCTTTATGGGAATGGACACGATACACATGGTACAAAAACAAAATACCCAGTGCTCAACCAAATAGTCAGCTAATTATACCTGTAAGTGTCCTTGAGCAAGATGGCTAACCCCGTGTAATGGCACCATTTTTTTGGATAAAAACATCTGCTAAAATGACCTAATTGTAATGAAGGTGTATATACCAAGGTTTTGAAAGTATTATCTTCAATATGTTTAAACCTACTTATGTGAGATGGAGAGTCTGCTTTTTTTGTTGGTACAGAATGAGCAATTTTAGCTAGATGGAGGGATCCACGTAGCAGTAGAACCTGTTATGACTAACATTTGTTTTCTTTCTCCTGGACGAAACATTTTGTGACGTAACTAAAATGGCAATAAAGTCTTCTTTTGTTCAGCCTAGTCTCGTACAGCATGGCGAAAGATCTACAAAGGAACTGACAGGGAACTTGTGGCACCTGATCATAAATGGGACTTAAAACCTTACAGAGTCCTGCTTCACAAAACAGGTTGCATGCTTGCATTTCTGGCCAGGCCCGATCTGTCAGAGTGTCTCATTTTAGCTTTTCATGTCACATTTTGCCCTTAATGAACGTGCCCTGGGACTACTGGGATTGTCCATCAATGTCTTTAAATATAAAAACGAATATTTTTGTTACCTTTAAACGTGTTTAAAATAATACGTGAGGTGAAGTCAAAGAAACGCTACTTTGAAGCATGTCATGCAAATAACGGTCCATGTCACGGGGCTACTATTCCTATGCAAATGGTTCCACGTTCCATGATTTACTGACACTGTGTTGGGGCAGCAGCTCGCCTTGTCACATCTCCGTCCAGACGGTCGTCGGTGGGCTTAGTTATGAAAGTTTGTATGCAAAAGTCCTCGTCCGTCTTACTTGTTCTGTGTTGTAAAAGGCTGTGGCGCGGACCGAAGCTAGGAGGGAGCTGCAGAGATCCTGGGTGGTGTGGTTCCACCGTAATGCGCTGGGAAGATTGCAGCGTGCTGTCGGTGGTGTGGTACAGTAGGTTTTAATGACATTTCATAGCGCAGTGCTACTTATGACCTGTTTGCAATAGGCACTCTGCATTTCCCTAGCAGTGTGTGTACTCGTGATTAAGTGTACATTGAGGCCAGGGCAAGATAATAATTTATCTAATTAGACCAAATAGATCTAAATAATCAAATGGAGGGTTTGATTTTACTCCTGATTATTCTGAGGTCTCTGGCTTCTGACTATCCCCTCTCTTTATCAAAAGCAGCTTTGTTAAGTACCTGGCAAAAGAGAAAGAACCATTTACCTTGAGGAGGGGGGGGGGGGGGACTCACAAAATCTCTCCCCAAAAATAGATGCTGTCAAAGCAGATGTGAATTGATGTGCTGCAGGCTTTAACTCATACCCGTCGGACTGACTTATGCTGAATGGGAGGAATGGTCACGGGCCAGACAGTGAAGCTGAAGAAGTAATTCCCGACCTGTCTAATTTTTCTTAACGACGGAATGTGGGAGTAGACAGCCTGTCGGTGTGGCTGATGAGACAGGGTGGCGGTTGACAGAGGCTGCCCGAGGTCAACGGTCCAATGGGCTGATTGGCAAAACACCCACGTGAATGGTGAATGGAGCAGACAGCGTTACACTCATGACAGAATGCTATTTTCCAATAATATTTTATCATTCCTTTGAATGGAGTAGCAACAAAGATTGTGCAAGCCCCAAGGTTGTGTGGAATATGAATCTGTATAAATGTATAATTTTGAATAATAGAGATTATAGCTAAGAATAACAGTTTTCCCCTGTAGTTACCCAAGAGCAATCATTTGTTTTGACAGTATCAGCACACTATACAACAAAACCATTCTGCACTCGGGGCCCTGATCCAAACTCCTCTATAATATCCTTTTTTTACAATGTGACGGGCTTCTGACTGTACGGGTTATTAAGGTTAAAGGTTAAAGTTCAAAGGGTGACCACATGCCTTCTATTAGGTGCGGCCTCGACATATGCTTGCAGCTTTAATTTCTTTTTTGTTTATTTCACACATTATAGTGTAAATGGAAGGTTGTACTGACTGATGAGCCCTAAACAATGTCTTAACGTCTTTAAACGTACGCTCCTCCATTTGTGTCCATGGTTACCTTTGTGGTTAAAAAACATCCAAAACCACCATTATGAATTCAAACCAGAAGCAAATAATTCCATGTCCAGACCATGACAAAAGTGAAACCATGTTATTGTAACTATAAGCTTAGTTTGTACAAAACTTAATTAAATTCTCTTTTTTTTTTTTTTTTGTTTCCTCGGAAATGTAGGCCCCTTTTAGAAAGGGTATAGCGGAAAGGCTGGTTGAAATCTACTTCAACATCTGTAAAGTTTTAAGCATATCCTGCATATTTTCAAAATGATTAAATGAACAAGGCTTTGGAAGCTTTTAAAGGCTTAGATTTAAGAGAATCAAGCAGATAACCGAAGGCTATCCACTAAGTAATACAGTACACCATATCTGACATACTGTGGATAAAGCTGTGCTCATTCAGGCTTGTTTCTATTGGTTCGGATCGTTTTTATGATTTGGGCCATAGGGTGTACAGGGTTAATTCCTTCCTTCAACACTGTGTCAATCAGCCCAGTAAAACCATCCCGATTTTGCAAGCTTTACATATCAGCCTGAGAACTCTCAATTGAACACCGTTTGTCAGCCAGACAGTGGCAATGAATGTCAATCAAATCAATTAATCAGGACAACAAACCTTTGAATGTGATTGGACCACCTTCAGCCAATCAAGAACCATGTGATTTCTGCTCACTATATGCATGTATTGATGTATACTTTACTGTATGTATACTTAAAGGTGTAGACCTTTATCACCAGACATAACAGTTTTATGCTCAGACGGGGGCTGCTACAGTAGATTATCTGTGCTCCTGCTGGCTTCATTAGGTGTGTGTGGGCTGTAATGGATCTTCCCACATGGTAAAAGGGATAAACCTCAAGCGCTACTGAGAATAATTTGATAAATATACTGATAAATACTGACTGATACTGTATGGGAAGGGTTTGGAGATTTCACCGTTGGCCCTTGCCCGTACATACATGCCCTTGAACATACAGACAGGTCCAACAGTCTGAGCTACTACCAAGATCTGTTTGTTTTCGCAGCAGAAACACAAAGCTTCACTATTTGAAGACCATAACCCATTGAACATCTATGGGGAAGACTGGAGAAGGGAAAGTGGAAACACATTGACCTCTGGAATGCGCTGAAATGGTGCAAGAACAATGTGGATTCTCAAATTGTATACAAACTTGTAGAATCAATGCCAGACAGAGTACAATCTGTTGTTGTACGTGTAGTGTAATTCTAGCCACGCAGAGGGGGCAAGGCGATGCAGTTGAGAGTCCCTGCACCACTCGCACATAAATCGGGACTCAGTAGGGGGTTGTGTGCACGTGTGTGCATGCCATGTACTTCCAATCATGCTTTAATTTGAATCCAACCACAATGCTGTACAATAGGTTACTAATTCTGCTCTGGTATTGTTTACTCCATATGGAAATATCCTGCCCAAATTAGGAGTTTTTAATGTATTTATTAAAATGCCCTATGATACCTTTCCTTTAAAACAAAGCAGTGGACAGCAGATTGAGGAGTTATAACTTGTTATAACAAGGTTTCGATGAATGATGGAAACAAATGGATCTTGGTGTTACACTATCCACAGAAAGCAGTCTTTCTTCACTCTTTGAGGATGAAATATCGGGTTTTCGAAGGTGTGCCCTACAAGAAAGGGTAATACAAATGACACCTTAATTTTTCAAAGGTCCTCCTAAGGCTACATGCAGAACATCTACTTGTCTACAATCCATGTGATGGAAATCAAGTAGGCCTAACCTAAACAATTTACGAGTGGCGTCAACTGGCGTACGTTAACGGAGAAACAGAGGTAATCTTTTTTTTAAAGCCTACATCAATGAGTCGCAGTGTGCATGCAATATTCCGTGCTAGGTGCTAAGAGGGGTGAAAAGGGAGGCGGGTAAATTGTCGAACAGAGAGAGAGAGAGAGGGGGGGGGGAGGATAAGATGATGGGACGTCGGCAGACGGCATTAGCAGGCGCCAGCCTTGTCCTATAGCAACTTCCCGGGAGGAGGAAACAGCGGCAGAATTAAGACGCGATGAAACTGGCGCTCTTGTGTTTTTGCGTTCTGCAAGTGACAGCTGCAGGCGCGGCGCTTGTCGCGCGCGGCGATCTCAAAGTGATTCGCGGCAAGTCCACCAAGTCAGTCAGAGATGAACCTCTCCACGTCCCAGGTGAGCGAGGGACACGTTACTCCAGCTAAGAACCATTAACATACATGCACATGTAAGCTATTCGCTTTGTAATGTAATTCAAAACAGGTACAAAAAATGTGCAGTTAATTTTTTTCATTATTACATATATTACATAAATATTACAATATGACCCTTTGAGGGTACTTCACCAGCAGTTGTACCTCAGAGAACATAAATGGACCTCAACCGTACCCTTTTTTCTGACAGTGTAGGTTAGAAATTACCCGCACACGCACTCAACAGTAGACCTAAGTGTTTTGTTTGTCTGCACTAAAATGCAAAGGTGCCTAAATATGCCATGATTTAGGCTACGGAAGCCTATGTCCGTAGTTAAAATGGATAGATAGCTACCCGCAAACTGAAGAACGAGGTGTAGATCTACACACAAAGTAACGTTGAAAACACAAACGTTTTGGCATAAAGCTGTTGCCTATACAGTGCCAAAAGTCTGAGACCACTAGTCAAGATAGCTAGCCTACTTCTAGTTTGCATTTGATTCGATCGTAGTCAAATACTAATATTTTCATTACAAATGATAAAATCAGCCTAACTATTTGAGGGAAAAGTTACATCTTTGAAAAATGTAGGCCTACATGAATTTCAGAATAGCCTATCTTAGTATCTTAATGACAGCATGCGCTCCAGCCTGGCCCTCCACAAGCTGTTTGCAGAACCTGATCACTTGTGTGTTTTTAAATGTTTCTGAATCCTCAAACTTTCTTATTATTTCCAGGTTTACGTGAAAATATTAGAGATTTTCAATGTGGTCTCAGACCTTTGGACCCCACTGTAGCCTATACCTTTAGCCGATAGCCTATAACCCTTTCAGCGGTTATAGCCTAAATTCGGTTCTTGCGCAACTGGGATATAATTTTGGCGGTAGCGCAGTCAGCCTTCTATATTTTCTAATTTCAGTTTTTAGAAGTGGGAGCCCTTTCGATCTCGCTAATGAGCAGAGAAACTAACGCTGTGGATGTCGAGGCACCTTTCATTTGCTCTATAATGTGTGCATTGCATGCATGCGCAGCTGAAAAGATCGATTATTTTGAGGCTGGATCCCATATCGTTTGCGTAATAAACTTAGATAGGTCTACTGGAATATTGTCCTACTGAAATATTAGCCGAAATTGCACGGGACTTTGTTGCATGTAGCCTGCAGTAGGAGAGAATGCGGGCACGGCCAGAATCATAGGCAAGCACAATTGTAAGTAGGCCTACTACAGTGAATGTCTACATAAAACGTATATCTAGTTTCAACACATTTACGTTGTTTTATCAGGGAGAGTGCTTCTTTTCCCTCCACGGGTTGGATCACCTTGAAATTATCAAATAGGCTACAAAACCAATTGCTGTCATCGATAAACTACGACAGAAATCGCTCAGTAGGCTTAACTACTTAGTTGTGTTTTTTTGACCTATTTGAATTTAACAACAAAAGATCACTACATCTCCAAAAAATAGACAGAAGTTGTCAGCATGATTTTAGCTTTAATTGGTTCCGTCTTCACAGACAAATACATTGATTATTTAAGGACACAAACCTGCACATTGTCTTATAGGCAAATATTAGCTTATTTTCGAGAAATTGTGCGGGTATGCGTGGTAGCCTAATCAACATCCCAACGCGTAGGCCTAGTGGGAACAAATTGTCATGAGTCATTAAGTTTGCCATTTAGGCACTGCTCCTTTTCCTTTGGTGAGAACAAAGGCCTCTTGTAGCATTCACTTCTATCTTTGACGAATTCTATTCTATTTTTGTGTCTAAATAAGTCACTGGGCAAAAGAAATTGGGGCACGTGATCTCGAGGTAATTTTTCTTCTTCTCAAAGTAAATGGCCTGACAAGTCCGTTTGTTATCATGTGACCTACAGAGTGCATCCAGACTAGTTTAATTGCAGACTACAGGCTGCTATTCCAACAAATTGCATTTAATGTAAAATGACATTCTGAAGATGGCCTGCATTTATGACCAATATGCACATATGTGCACCTTCAACTTTTTACAAACTTTAAAGGTGCAATGAGCTATTATCCCTTGAAAAGAGCGTTTTGTAGTACTGCCATCTAGTGGCACAGATTCAGTACTGCAAATGGTTATTATGGTGGGGACTTCCAAGTCCATAACAGTTACAACATTATTTAATATCTAATAAATAATTAAACAGTCCTAATCTTGAAATGTGTGAATTCCTTTGTGTACACCGTATTCTTGCACAGAAAATTAATTGAAAATTAATTGTATTAAAACTATGACCGTTGTGATACGATTACTTTAATCAATCTGGTTAAATGACCACACCCCACCACCAGTCATGCAGGATGACTTTGGTGTTCCAGTCAGTTGCATTACATGGTTTTAGGTGTCCCACCCAGTGGAAACACCACAAAGTTTGGTTTAAACCGTTGAGAATTGAGCTGTTGAGACTTATAGGTGGGCGGGGAGGGCTACAAGAGCATTTCCAGCTCGGACTCAGTCCCCTATCAGTCCACAATTACATTGGGAGAGTAGACGCATCAATGCAAAAACACTTTACACACTGTAAGGTGACACCTAATAATCTGCATGTCACGATCGCCGTGTACAGGCCATTGCACGCTCCGTGCCTCCCGTCCCGGCTGCGCCCCCACACAGGTGCGCCTGTTTAGTTTAATTATGCACCTTATTTAAGTTCCCCCAGCAGCACTAGGTGCTGTTGGTCATTGTTTTGCTGTTTTTATACGTTGCGTTTGTGGTTTAACAATTAAAGTCGCTTTATACGTGAACCGTTCCCACGTCTGCCTTCAGTGTTCCCTCTGGCCCGCGCCTACTCTCGCCAACCCACAACGCCGCATTACACTGCATCTCTTGAATTTGCAAGTATTAGGAAAAGACGTTCTCGTCATTTGCTGACAGCGACACTGGGATCGTCCAAAACTCTACTAGGACAAATTATAGTCAACAGATGAGACAAGTGTTGCTATTCCTGGCAAAACGTCACAACACTGTGCTTGGCGAAAGAGAACAGTGCACACCAACACCTCATCCCAACGTCCCAGCATGCTTTGCAACGTCACAACACTGTGCTTGGCGAAAGAGAACAGTGCACAACAACACCTCATCCCAACGTCTCAGCATGCTTTGCAACATCACAACACTGTGCTTGGCGAAAGAGAACAGTGCGGTCCAACAGCAAACTGTTCAAGGCATCTTTAATATATCTTTAACAGACATGCTACAGTGTTTGAGTTATTTGTTTAGTCACAGTGTTGGCCTATTATGACAGAGTGAGGTGTAGAGCAGGTGTAAAACGATTAGAAAGAGCATATTTTAGCCATTATTGTTACAAAAGATAAAAATAGTTAAATGTAGAATATATAATAATATTATGCTTGTTAGGCTGTTGTGATCTTTTGTGTTGTCATTATTGTCGTGTTTGGATACGCCTATAGTGCGTGTGCGTGGCTTCCCGCAACATTTGCATGCTTCAACCACCTCCGGGAATAGTGGGGGTCGCGAGTCTCTGGCACCGTTATTTTGGGGGTCAGAGGCTGAAAACTTTGGGAACCCCTGGTGTAGAGGACTGACGTGAATGGTCAGAATGTTTGTGGGTGCGAGCGGTAGCCTAATGGTCAGAAATCCAGCAGTAGCGGGATTAAGAAAACAGTTGCAGGTCTATAGTGTTGGTTTAAAAGGTATTGGGAGCTGGGGGCTTATCCTTCACCTTACACGCCTAGACTATGTTTCATGTGTCATTTCCAGTTTCACTGAACTTGCTTAACTTTAATTATAAACTGTGTTCCAAAAACAAACTTCTAACGCAACTAAAATATAGCCTAAAATATAGACATATATATATATATGTGTTGATGTAAGTAAGGGATCTAGTCAAACATTTTAATAAAGTTTTTTACACCAGTCAACGGACACTCTGGCATCTTCTTTTCCACAATTGATTTTTGACTTTTCTGGCGTAACTTTACTCTCTGTTCTGTTTTTATACAGAGTCTGTGATCCACGGGAGACAGAGAACGCTGTTTGCAAGAAGAGGCGTGTATGAGCGACAGAGGGTGCAGCTGGTAAGATCTAGCCTCCCGATTCATATTGTATTATGCCCGTGTGTTGACCTGAACTAGCAAAGTGCTAAATGTGAACAGGGTGAAATTGTGTAATTCTAAAACCGCAATCTGTACACTCAAGTATAATTATGTAATTGCAGAAGTATTTTTAAAATCCAACATCTTTGGCATTACGTTCTATCCAGGATTGTTCAATTGATTGATTGTTGTGGTCTGTCTCTTCTATACTGTCTCTGATTGCCTTCAGCAAATAATGCACCGCCATCCTGTAAGAATTCACATCCATGGTTGGACATGGTTGGAAAATGTAGCCCACTCATACATACAAGCACTCATACAAGCATCCTCATGATCATTTTAAATACATATAAATAACCGTGGTAAGCTATGTGAACCCAGTTCATGGGTTAAAAACTTGGAGAAATGTAATGGATGATCTCCTGGCGTGGTGTGAGGGGAGCAAGTTGCGTAACTGTCAGCAGAGGAAGCTGTCAGACAGATCAGGCCTATCAACCTCCAACTAACCGAGGAGAAGTATAAGGTCATGATGACTAAATCAGTTCCATATGTTGAGTCAGGATGGGCTGACATGAGTCAAACACTGACAAGACCGAAGGAAACGCCAACATTAGACGAAACTGCACTCCTGAAGCTTTTAGGATGTGCTGTCCCGTAATTCTCAAACGTAGGTGGACCTCTGAGAGAAATGCTGGGATGAGATCTAAATCCATCACAGTCAGGATCCACATGAAGATTCACATGCTTAGGTAAAAAAAGATAAAAGAAACAACAAAAATAAAACGTGCAATGGAATACGAAGGAGAGACATTTCACCAATATCTGGGTGGAAACCAGCTTGATCCTAGTGTTCCCGCCAGACTACAGAGCACCCATGAGATCGCAAAAAGCACTGCCTCCAAATGAAAGCAGATGCACTTGTAGTGTAGAGTGTAAACACACTGATGAAAGCCTGTATGGTGAGCCAATACATCATACACAGGCTTCCATAATCTGAAGACTACCACAGAAAATGTATGCAGGAATCAAAAACTTCACCCAT
The DNA here is from genome assembly GCA_025447815.1 of Percopsis transmontana. NCBI lineage: Eukaryota > Metazoa > Chordata > Actinopteri > Percopsiformes > Percopsidae > Percopsis > Percopsis transmontana. Next base: position 453 of record JAOEHI010052258.1, on the reverse strand, counting down.
TTTGCTAGTCTATTGTAGAAAACACCTAGCAGTCAGTCCTAAACAGCCAAATATTTTACTTAAAGTCTCACTCCAAGCTACACAAAATATAAATTATGGTTGCGCTCACATCAATGTTTTCTGACAGCAGACGGAACAAATTTGTTGACAGTGCTGCACATATGCATTTATTCAAAGTGACTAACTGTGAATACAGTTACAAGTATTAAGGAGCGGGTACAGTAGGGGTACAGTATCTTGCTTAAGGAATCTTACAGGTAGGCCGGGCCTGTCAGAGATGGAAACCATGACCTTTCAGATGGGACCCTTTCGATCCTCCTAACCACTAGCCCCTAGATGAACCCTGCCTGAATCACTGAGCTTTGCACACCTCACGCCATTCTGTGGGAAAGGGGATTTATTCCACCTTGTATGTTTGTATGTGCATATATAGTATATATAAATATATATATA
>JAOEHI010052257.1:0-17008 GCA_025447815.1 Percopsis transmontana | reverse complement strand
CAGTTCTGAAGGCGAAAGGGGGTCAAACACAGTATTAGTATGGTGTTCCTAATAATCCTTTAGGTGAGTGTATATGTGCATATTCAAGATTTATGATCTAATACGAACCTGTGTTTTTAGATGTGTGATTTTGTATCCCAACAACATGATTAACCCAATGACTGCTTCCAACAGAGATACATGAGAGCTGTGATAACTGAATACACAGGATAAAGATTGCGGAAAGGTTTAAGTAGGAGATATATTTACAGAATAACTTTGTACATTTCACAGCTTCATTTAAAGAAACGGAAGAAGAAGAAAATATTCTATTAGTGGCAATGTCTAAAATCAGATAATTGGGAATTCCTTTTTCTATGTTAAGAAACAGATGGCCTGACCTCGGACGTTTGCCTTATGTATCGGTAGCAGTATTAGAAGTCAATGATAGGTTTAACAATGGCCCAACCAGTTAGACTACAGAAAACTAGAAACAAAAAGGTTATAGAAAAAGGAATCTGTAAGACATGGAAACAGTCAAATCATGCAAAAGATCAGCGAGTGTTACAAAAGAGTACAAAAACATTAATTGGAGAAAATGAGTGTTTTGTTCCTCAAAGTTCCACAGTGGTCAGTCAGAATGGTCACACCTATATCATTTGTTCGTCCATTCAGTTAGGCTCCGTTCAAATGCTCACGTATAATTGGACAAAGTGCATTGGTTCAATTTAAACTTTTCTGTCTCAAATGCAGAGTGGCTACCTCCTAAACGTTACGAAAAACTATCACTGTGAAAACACATCCAGCATGACAGATGTTATGTAGGCTACAAATCTTTAATCGTAAAACAAACAAACAAATAAACAAATAAAATGACCACATACACATGTACACATATTTCAACTGATACAAATATGCGTGCATGTAATATGTGTCCTCTCATTCACAAATGCAACCAATTTAACAGAAGAATGTTGATGGGGGGTGCGTCCGTCAGTAGAGGGTGCAGCTGAACTAATCAGAAGGCCAGGTGGCTTGTGGGAGATGTAGTTGCGGAGGGTTCTTGGTAGATTATATCCAGAGGCACCACAAAGCGCTGAATTGTATTAACAATGTGTGTTCGCAGAATAACAGCTCCCCCTCAGCACTGTAATATCTTAGGCATAGTCTTAAGGCAGCGTTTGACTATTAAAGCGACCCTGAAACTTCACGTTGTCGGCATTCCTGTTGTTGTCGGCTAAGTCCTGAGCTGTGGTGAGCAAGGGGCACCACCTGCACACACACACACACACTTCTAAACCCAGAGCCCAAGATGCCATGTGATGGTCCGCAATTTGTATAGCCTTAGAACACGCTATGATCATGCTATGTGAGCGCTGCATGTTAAGACACAGTGTGGGGCAAGCAAGCGGGCAGAGATTTGACACAGGTTGAGTTAGTCGCCTAACAGCAGTAGACCTAGAGACATTCCATGCTGATTATTCTCAGCAGGCACTGTTCACATCGTGTGCGTTTGCGTGCATGTGTGGTTACGTATAGGTGCCCTGGAAAAAAACTGTTGGAATTCCTCATTAAAAGCTGTCATTCTGCAAGCTAAAATGGTTTGTGAAAACCCATTACTTTAAATGAGGAATGCTAATAGTGCTAATGAAAAGCTGGAAACAAAACGACTGCTCTGTGCTTTCCAGACAATCTGTGACCAGTGCCTGAAGAAACTGTCTTTAGCCAAAAGAAAGGTACGGGGGTCTCTGAAGAAAACGTATACAAAGACAGATATACAGACACTGAACAGACGACTGGAGGAGATGAACGAAGTCGCAGCCACTGAAGAAATCCCACTTTTTTCCGTTTAAAGGCTAGCTCCACTGTTCCAGCTCAGAGAAAAAGATTCCCTGGCAGGCCTAATGTGGGGTTGATACCAGCTGGGGCTTCATCAGTGGCTACCACTCTTTACCCTGTTATTTGACATTAAACTATGTTAGTGCATGGTTTTAGCTAGGAAGCGGTTTGCAGTTCCCTAGGTAACCCTGACCCAACCCCACATTCAGTAGAAGCCTGTTTCCTATCCCAGAATGCTTTGCGGGTTGTGTGTGCATGCAGACAAGCGACCTGCCTTTAAACCCACATCCATTTATTTTTTTCCTTCACCTGCTCCCCCTTGTTCAACTACCCCTCTATCTCCACCACCAACACCAATCAGCAATCAGCATGAGCCCTCCACCAGCCAATCATATCACCCGGCCACCCTTCGGCCCTCAGGAACCTGCGGTCACATAGAAGAGAGAGCAAATTATTTATTTAAAAAATAAAATAAAGCAGCATAGACAACTAATACATGTAACCAGACAAATGCGCTTCCACATAAAAACACACAAGACGAGTGCACAGAAAGCCAGTGCATCCCCCCCCCCCCTCCCAGTCAGAAAACACATCGCTTTCTTAAAAAGGACTGCATATTTACTGATTCCTATAACTCAACACATGTAGTTCTGTACAAAATTCAGAACCCAACACGACATAATACAGCAATTCTCTGCCTGGCGCCTCAATAAAATAATCAAACCAGAGCTGTCAATGAGAAAGTTTGCCGGCATATGAACTACTCATACACACAGAGGTGACAAGTCATGATCTCTACCATTCCAGTGTTGGTAATTGCTAATGCCACCAGACATGAACACTATTTACATCTCTTGCCTGATAACCAAACTCTTTATCTAGTGTGGTGTCTCTGTGTGTCACTATGATTGATGACTGATTTTTATAACCAGCCGGCATACAATCACCATGGGAAGCTCTGAGGCTAAATGCTATAGAGGACATGGGTACAATACAAAAAAGACCAAACTGTTTTAATCCAAGTACATTACAAAAAGAAAAAAAAAAGAAAAAAACAAAACAAAACAAAAAAAATATATATATACACATATATATTGTTAATGACAGATGATAGTGACATGATGTAGTGACTTAAGGAAGAGAAACATCACCAGATTTTTTTTAACCGTTTTTGTAGATATAACAGTTATAACCATAAAGAGTTAACCATGTGCTGTTAATGAAGTGCATCTTAACTGAACCATATACCATGCAGGATAATTTAGCCCAGGTCTTAATTACCTTCCACACTGGCCCGATCAGTCTTGTAGTTCTTAACCTCTCCCTAGTTTTTGTAGTAGGTTTAGTAGGTATGGTGTGGTGCGGTGGGGGGTCACAAGATAAACATTTTTAAAAGGAAAAAAGAAAATGTGCATACACTTTTACTCTATGCGTGGTTACAGACTATACAGTAGTCTGTATACAGACTACTACTTTTTGGCTCAAAAGGTTTGAAAACCACTGCTCTATTCCAAACCAATCATAGCGCGTAAAATCTGGTAGCGCTGCTCTGCAATTAATGATGAGTTAAAGGATTACGGTAAACCCCTTAACCCTCCAGTTAAGACAAGGTTAAGACACACATTTAAAAACACTCATACATGCACTAGGGGTGTACAGGGGTTTTAGGGCTATTCCGTTAACCATTCGGGGGGCCAGTATTCCAGTGCTAAAAATCACTATTGAAGTATTTGTGAGCATTGCATCATGGGAGGAAGTATGAGGAACGAAGAGATTTAGCTAAACATTCACTCACTGATTTTATGTTTTTAAACAAACACTGATTGTAAGTTTTTTACAATGAGTAAAAAATGGCTTATAACAACCATGTTCAAAAAAGTTTGATTTTTGTGCATTCAATAGGCAATTTTCTTTGTATTATTTTAACACGTGCACCCCCTGGCGGTTAACAGAGTGTCCGATTGTGAACCCTGCCACACATTTGAATATCAAAATTAGTCTGAATGCACATGCACACATATTTTAATCAAACACATGATAACATCACATTGATCTAGAGAGCTTAAAATCAAAGATGGCCTTAGTTATATAAACGATTGAAACATGATAAAAAAAATTCAACCTAAAACGTGAAAAAGCAAATCAGTAGTGGAACTTTAAATAAAACGATTTGAGATGCTTTGATCGCTAAGAAATGGTGTGGCCTCTCACACACAAGCACAGAAGAAACGTCTCGTACAACAAAGAGTCATTCCAACACAGCCGGATGTATCCCCCCCCCCCACCCACCACCCTATTTGTCCATGCACTCACGCATATAACACCGGGTGCTGCCCACCCCAACAGACGAGAAGAAAAACAGCCAGAGCTTACGCAGGCAACGACAGAGATATGAGGGGATGGAGAGATGGCAGGAAAAAGAGAGGAGAAACGGAGAAAGAGAACGTCCGTGCAGTGCAGTGCAGGCAGGCATCGAGTCTCTGTGTCTCCTTTTCCGGTTGTTAATGAGAGAGGGAAGGGAAAGGGAGGTGTGTGTGTGTGTGTGTGTGTGTGTGTGTGTGTGGGGGGGGTCTGGCAGGGGGAGACGATGGCCGAGAGGAACGGGGGGGGGGGGGGGACGGGGGGACGGCGTGCAGCGTCAGATGTAGGTCACGGCACCTTTGCTGTTTTTCTCCATGGTGATCTCTACGTAGGAGGTGGGGACGTAGCCCTCCTCGCCGCCCTGCTTCCTGGCCCGGGTCCAGCCGTCGCCTTTGTCCTCCTCTATAATGTACAGCACCTATAGGAGACAAGCCATTACTTTTCCTCCTGGCGGTGGTGTCCAATCACCACACACGGAAACGTCCGATAAATCTAAACTAAACAAAAAAGGTGTGGCAGGGATTCAAGGGTTTTGTAAATGCTGGTTCTAACCAAACATGTGATTGCAGACAAAAATTGGGGAGTGTTCCTTTAAATGAGAATTAAAAACAAACAGACAAACAAAAAAAGTTACCTCGTTCTCTGCCATCATCAATGTCCCTTCGTTCTGACCTAAGAGACACAGTGTGGATCTTAGATAAAACGGACAGGATTTTATTGTTGGGATTAAGCAGACCTGCAGTAACCCATTTACAGGGAACCAAACCTTTTCTCCCCGTTAGCAATACCTTTATGGCAGAAGAAGAGAGAGAAATGCCAGCGTGGGTTTTGTGTCCTTACCGTCGAAGGAGTAGAGCGCTTTGCAGTGTCCGATGACGGGCAGCGGATCATCGTCGTCGAATTCGTCGTCAAACTCGTGGGGGTCTGGGTTCGGGGCTCCGGGCTGGGGGGGCCTGGTGTGCTGACGGTGCGGCTGTTCTTGGTTGGAGTCTTCCGTGTAGCTGCCCTCGGGGCTGGCGGGGCAGAAGCAGAACACATCAAGAAATCCCCCGGGCAAGTGATACATAGATGGCTGTACATCTGCGTGTGTGTGTGTGTGTTACCTCTCTCTGCCCTGAGGAGTTTGATGGTGGTTGTCAGCGCTGTGTCGCCTGTCTCCCCTGGAGCTATGTTTGCCCTCTACCTCCGACAGCCACGACTGGAGACAGACAAGTGGAAAAACAGTGTGTTGGTATTTATGATGCCTTCAGAATGTCTGGGGGGGGGGAAAAATCCTACTTGTGAAAAACAAAACAAAGCAAATAGTCATTTTAGGTTGGAAACTCCGGGTTTCATTTCAAAGTCCCGAATTCAGCACTGACGTCATAGCAACATAACCATGGAGGAAAACATATACCCTTTGTGGTTAGTACGGTAGTATGAACGTTTTTTTGTTGCTTTTCAACACATAATTGGATCAGTAAAAAAGCTAAATGCTTTTGTATCATATCCTATTCCCTAATAATACCAAGCAAAGTCCAAGAATAATTTCTGGAGGCTGGAAATGTCCTACTTGTGAAATTTAAACCTCCGAGTTGTACTGAACGCAGCATTTCTACTATGTTGATCGGGCAGGCCTCCATATCACTAAAACAACTCCTGCTTGGTCTTTCACATTCACATGCTGAAACCATTGTTTGCAATTTCTTCTCAGCAGCAACAGAGACTGTGAAGGCAACAGAGGCATATTTAAATTTCTAATGAATCCCAGGTGATTTCACTGACTAGATATCAACGCTAGGTTTAAAGGTGTAGCTAAACAGCGAACACATCAAATCGTTTAAAGTGATCATTACCATTACACTCATTTGTCTATTTTTATCATTTGAAAAAAACATATCGCTAAATACAACTAAGCTCTCAGGTTTCAAAGTCACATGGCTGAGAACTGGATTGAAACTGAAGAATAAATCCCTCTTCACATCTGAGCAGGCATGTAGTTACTAGAGTTGACCAGCAGGGGGAGCACCCATTTGGCATTGTCAGACAGGTTAGAGGCTGCATAAGAATTCAAGATGATCCTCTATGGATCACACAGCTTGGGGGTTGGTGAGGGTATCAAGCCTCCCCTCTATTGATCCATCCCTCCCCGCTCCTGTATCTGAAACTGTCTCTTTTTTTGGGCTGATCGTGTAATATGATATTTTTATGGCTCCAGACCTCGTTCTTGTGTATTTCAGAGCGCAGTCTCTCCATGGTGCACATGGTCTCGGATATTTTGGGCTGCAGGCTGCTAGGATCGCCCATTTGAGGGTTCTTTTCGTAGACGTCCTTCATCTTGTTGAGGGCATCTCTGGTGGACAGACGAACACGAAGATAGATACATACATATACACAGAAATGTAACAACAACAATAAGTAAGAGCTGACTTAAACATATTATTCACAATTGATATTATTCTGTGCATTCATTCAGTAGCTGCATTTTTTGTGCTTTGTTTTGATGCTTTTAGACTCTAAGGTAGCTTTAAAGCAGGATAGTCTATTGGTCTGGGAGTTCGACTCCTAGCCGGAAGGTCGTGGGTTCCAGCCCGGCAGTTGGCCTACCTGTAAGTATCCTTGAGCAAGATGGGGCTATCTGCTCCTTGTAATACTCAGTAATTGATTAAAGCATCTGCTAAATGACCTACTGCTTTACTAATGCAGTGATTTGCTTCTAACAGACAAATGCCATCCTGGTATCAAAGCGGAACACCAGACCAGAGTTTTGTGTTTTTTTCTTTTAGCAAGGTAGTAATGGCTCTGTTCAGCGGTGAGGATCAGGCTTTAGAGAGATACCGTACCGTTGATCCATCTCTTTCTGAAGCTCCCTGCCGAGTTCGTCGATCCTCTGCTGCAGCCTTTTTCTCCTCTGCTCCGGGGGCAGGTGGCTGAAGTCCTCCAGGGAGGGGGCCTGTTACCCAGGAAACACAACAGGCATCAGGAGACACTAGTCGGACTAGTCTGGGGTGGGGGGTTGTGCTTTAATGTGTTAAAGCAGAATTACATTTTTGTTAAAGCCTCAACTCTTTGGCTTCCTGACCTCAATATTAAGTCCTCGTGCTGGTGTGAGGACTTAACCGCGCACCGGATCAATATTTCTAACCGCCATTGAACTACTTCTAACTTTCAAAAGTTTTTATGTCAGCTTTGTAGACACGTTTGCAGTAAGTTTTTGAGAAACAGTGGAAGTCAATGGTGGTTGAAAGCAACAGTCTTGCACCTACCACAAATGGTCTGGGGGGGCAAACAGACAAATTTAAGGCGAATGTCAGCAGGAGGACTTAATAAAGAGTCATGGTTTGAACAAAAGTTTAATTTCGGTTTAAAATAGCTCCACCCAAACGTCTAAAGCTGCAGTGCAAAATGGGTTGTCTTGTATCATTGCTTATGAGCTAATAACTCCCAAGCCACAAAACATGTTTATTCACATTTTACTCGCCTTGTCTTGGCATTTAGTTTCACAACTAGAAAGACTTAACAGCTAAACAGATGACAGATTAATGACTGTTTGGTAACAACATTTTATTTGTAAAACAGATCAAATAACAATAATAAAATATAAAACAATTTATTAAGACAATGGTTTAGCGGATTCCTGGATATTTTTTGCGAGAGTGGGCATTTTATTATCGGAATCATTATTTATTTAGCCTGTAACAGCAGATGCTTAAATCCATGTTTGTTTTTGAGGCAGGGTAATAGCTCATTACAACCACCATTGACTTAGAAGTAATAGCTAACTATTGCTATAAGGCTATGGTGTAATTCTATATTAGATGACACTGGGTCGTCCAATACAGGTGCTTTCTAAAAGCCTTAAAGGTCATGCACTATAACTGCTATTGTACCTCTCTCTCTCACACACACACACACACACACAAACTTACCATTTTTACTGACCACTGAGTTGTAATGCATTAACCATGCAAGTTTAAGAGACAAACATTGGAAGCTGGTTAGTGGTCAGTATACAAGTCAGCCACACAATTGGCTGCCCAGATACTCAGTTATTCAGCTGGTCAGTGTACGGGCAATCCTCCAACCAATCAGTTGTTTAGCAGGACAGCCAGCTAGCAAGTATGCTAGCCAGTCTACCAGGCAGTGGGGATGTCAGCCAATTAATTTTGAGGGCCATTAGATAGATTAAACTGGCAGCTACTTTATGACTGGGGTAACACAGTAACAAACAAACAGGAGGAAAAACCTCCTGTGTTATAAAAAACGTTATTGACTGTGTTAAGATGTCGGACAGCAGACAGCTCCATTCACAGCATAGTGACACAGCATTAGCACAGCGATACTAAAACACACACACACACCCCACTACAAGCACAACACCCGACCAATGCCAAATGCATGATGGTGGCCCCATTTTAGCCCTCCCCACTCACACACCACTGCAAACATCACCTCCCCAACCAATTCAACACACACTGTCAATCACCAAAGCTCTTCAGTCCTGGGACTGAAGCAAAAGCCTGCCTGATTTCTATGGAAAGTATCGAGAGAATAAGAGACAGACAGAGACAGAGAGAAGGGAATAGGAGAGCTAAAATGAAAGTTCGAACAATTACAGAAAGGGAAATATGCCAACAAAACAATATTTTACATCAGAAATGGAATGAGACAAGTAATGAGAAAAAAAAGAAGCTGAAAGGAAGCCAACCACGTCAATCCTTCTCACGCCAACATGCGGCTACTTCCTGGCTCACCCCTCTCCTCAGGGCCCTGAAGGAGGGCATTCTGGGTACTGTGGTCTTTATCTCAGACAGACAGTAGCCCACCGGGTCCGAGCTGAAGCGGGGGGGCGGGGGGAGGGGGCCGGGTGGCATGTGGGGCCGGTGTGGGCGGGACGAGGGGGGAGGGGGGGGCGGAAAGGAGGATGGTGACTGTGCGGCGGGATGGGGGGAGGGAAGTGAGAGAGGACAAAAAGCAGGTTGAGGTGAACGCCTCCAGTAGTAGTTATGTAGTGTACGTAAGCAGAACTTTGCATTCTGCTGCACTGTTCAGTTAGTGTTGTGATTGTGTAACATTATTATTTGGTAGCAGTTATTTAAAAAAAAATTAGCAGGTGTTTATCCCTGCTTGATTTAGAAGGCAAATCTTGCAAATCTAACCCTCTAGTTCCTGGTTTTTATGAGGCCTACGGGTGATAAGAGGAAAAAAAATAAAATAAAAAAAAGGAGAAATCTAAGTAATGATTAACCAACTGGGCAAGGTCCAGCTAGCTTAACAAAGACTTGGCAGAACGCTGTTTCAACTGCTGCTGGTCCAGGTGAAGATATGACAAATACAAAGTGGTAAAACAATAAGAGAGAGTGATTCCTAGCCCTGATGGTACACCTTCTGTGTGAAGCTTTTTATCACCTAATTGTAAGTTGTAAAAAAAAGTTTGGCGCAACTGTGTTATGCTTTTTGTTATAGTGACGCAACGGAGTGAGCCTTCCTTGTTAATTACAGGAGCAATAGATGCTAAAATGACTGTAATCAGTGCATGAAAACGGTCTGTGTGGGCCCTTTAGAGTTTATAAAACAAGACATCAGTTTTGCTAGGTACTACACCTGAGGTGAAAACTGGAAAAGACAAGAAAGACTCAAATATAAAATATATATATATATAGAGTTATTTTACTGTATTTTTGCTAAATGTGCGAGCACAGCTGAGTAAGACATACTGTATCGGGTCCCAACATCATGTTGCTGTTACTACACAGCAAGTTTGACACTGTTCAACTGGATCGTCTCTTACCTTGGGTTTCTTCCCAAACAGCCAGAGTTTGTTCTTGGACTTGGCCATGGAGTGTTTGGGGTCCGATCGAGAACCGGGGCCCACATCTTTGTCTTTGTCCCCCTTGGGAGTGGTGCTGATGGTCGCGTCCGAGCCGGTTCTGCTCAGATTCTGACTGAAGTCCTCAAAGGGAAAGTCGCCTGGCGGCTCAAAGCCCGACTTGAAGGACTCCACCACAATGACTGAATCCTTAGAGCCGAGGAGGAGAAGAAGACAGAGGAAGAGTGAAAGTGGAGAACAGGACAAAAACAGTTCAGAAGCAATGAGTCAATGGTAGCCATCTTGCCAAACAAACAAGCATTTTCTAAAGATGAAAGTAACTAAACCCCCGTCTCACCTTCTGCCCCTGCCTCTTCCAACCCTTTCCCTACCTCTCAGCCCCTCCCTCCCTGCCCTCCTACCCGTCGTTCGTCCACGGCTTTGGCAGCGGTGACCATGCCCTCCAGGCATTTGGAGATGATGGGGATGACCCTTCTCTCCACCTCGGCAAAGCTCCGGTACGTCTCACTGAGCTTCACCGTCCGTCGCTCATCCATGTCCTGCAGGTTCTGCAATGCGAGAGAAAAGATGAACACGAACGAGAAAAAAAAATTCAGCCTATTAGTGAAAGCTTTTCCATTTGCAGTTCCGATTATGCCGCAGTTAAACTGTAAGGTGCCCTACATAACAAGCTGTAAGGTGCCCTACATAATACGTATTGAGCAAATGGAGCTACTTCGGATAATAAGCCATGATGAAAATTAAACAGAAAGCAACAGTTTGCCTCAAGACTTTCACCAAAACAAGCTGCTACTGTGATGTTGTCATGAGTCTTGTCTCTCCATTTGGTTAAAGAAGTAGATAGGCTTTTCAAGGCTAGCCTGAGGGACAGTTGGCGGTTTACCTTAAAGATGTGTGGTATGGCGTTGTTGAAGTGCTTCCACTGTTCTGCGTTGAAGTTCTGGAGCTGGGCGGCATACTCGTTCTTACTCTCGTCCGCCATGTGAGTACGTAGATAGTACTGGGATTTGGCCTGGAAAACAAAGGAAGGCAAACCTGATATTGGAGGGGCTTTTGAAACGTATTTAAGGGGGACACTTTGCTTACAAGGAGGCTAAGAGACCAAATTACCATATTTAAGGCAAAGCCAAAGTATGTCACCAATACTGTGGCCTAACGCGATGTGGACGAGCGCTCTGGGCTCTTAGTAAACTACCCTTTCTCCTTTTGCGGACACGTCTCAGCGCACGAGATCAACACATGCGCACTACCACCTACTGGATCCGTCTGCAGAGGGGACACAACACTTCGGTGGTGCGCGGACAGTCTGTGTGGATGGTGAGCGTGACAAAGTTTGATGTCATGCTCACGGACGCGCTTAGTATACTTTACTTCGTTTTAAACATGCACAACATTGATGCCACGTGTATCCTGTGGTTGTTTGGAGAGGGGGTCGTGCACGTCCTAAAAATTAACACTACACATAGGCGAGGTGCAATATCTACACGTACCGTGGGGGCAGTATTGCACCTTGTTCAATGACATTATGCATAGCGACAGAAGCAGTTAATACACTGTACATCAGACACTAAGAACAATGCCAGAAAGGGCAGAATAGGGGATCAGTTTGAGTCTTGCCTGAAAGCAAAAATAATAATAATAATATATATTTACACTCATTAAGATCTTGCAGTCCCCCACAGATGAAAAACTATTGATGAGCATTTGAGCTGGGGGCGGGACTTGCCTACCTTCTCCACTTCTGATTTGGTGGCGTTGATATCACTATCTAACCGCTCGTAGCTCAGCTGGGATTTCTCCGCCTCCTTACACTCTCTTTCAAACTTCTTTTTACTCTACAGAGAGAAAGATGGGAAGGCAGAGGACATACGGTCAATGCAGTAATACCAGGAGGAACCTGGCATCCTCGTCACATTTTTTTCCAACGTAGCTAAAATACATTTGAGAATGAATGTCTGGGAGAAAAGAAAAATGCGAGGGCCGGGGGTGAATGGGGCCAGTAACAGAGAGAGGAGGTAGAGAGAGACAGTTTCCTTCCTGCCCGCCCATCTGGGTTGCATTAGTAGTAAAAAAAAAAAAAAACTGGGTAAGAAAATAGTTGGGACATTAGAGGGCAGTGACTAGTGATTAGGTCACTGTCAACAGTAAGCAGACTGCTCATAAAAGAAACACTCCACACCAGGGCACCAACGCCTTTTTTATTTTATTTAGTTATGGCCTAAACTTGACCAACTGTATAGTTTACAACATACAAAGGTACTAGCTTTTAGGTCTTTTTAGGTCATTGTGGTGTTTGTTTAAGGCTAACTGTGTAAAATGAATAAATGTTCTACTAACATGAATGGGTTTGTTTGTTAAAATAATTTGTATTTTACCGTTTCCTCAAATGTTCAATATACCTGAGCTAAAAGGAGAAATAATTGTCCAGGCGGCTCTGACAGTACTGTTTGTTTACACCAGGAGGTGCTCACACTGCAAAAACTACCAGGTTATGCTATGTTTAGCAGAGCAACGCTTAGCTAAATTAATGTTTACCGTAATTAAGTGAATAATCGAGCAAACTATCTAAGGTTCTGCAGGCCATGATTTGTTATACATTTTTACATTTTAATGGCTCGACAACCCATAACCGGTAGGCTAAATTTTACCAAGTGGTCCTTTAACATGTCACATAATGGGCAAGTTATCTCCAATTAAAACCTTTTTCAGTGGTCAAAGTGGTTTGTTGGCCCCGCCCAAGGTCCTTGTAGAACCAGATAGTTTGCCAAGGAGGCGTGAAGATCACAATTTAAATACTCAGCTAGCACACTTGTCCATAGCTACTGTTGTAAATGAAGGATGATAACCACGCACCACTTGAAGAAAATAAAGCAACCCCACCCTGCACAAGCACACACACACACACACCTTGTGCCTCCATACTTACATTGTCCATCTGCTTCCAGCACTGATCCAAATACTGCTGAGCCTTCCTGCCCTCCTGTAAATGCTACTCACACATACACACAAAGACATGCAGACATTGAACACACACATAAATAAAAACATTTAGATACAGAAACATGTATACATGAACCCATACATACGACGTTTAGACCAACATAATACAACGGAACAACAGCTACACACAACACAGAATGCAGCAAAACAAAACGTGAAGAGAAAAACAGACTGGTCGCAAAAATCAACCGTAACAATCGGTTATGTAATGTTGATTAGGTCGACAGCGTTAAGAGCCCACAGAAAAAAGGTTCCAGTCCGAGCACACTCATTTTGGTGCCAGAAATGCCAACTGGCACCAACCTTGAAACAATTACCATCATGTGATTTCCTAAGCATTTTAAAAACTCCTTTCTTGCGCAGGCTATTTTAATATTTAGTGTGAACATGCTTAGTAGTTTAGCGTTTTGCCCCTAAATGCCATGAAACTACTTCCAAGGAGAGGTGTACAGCATTGCGTCACGCGGGCCTCGGTAGAGTACAGTACTAAGGCACTAGGTCGTGCAGCACTCACGTGTTTTCTCTCTGCTTTCAGGTCCTGGCTGTACCTCATCAGCTCCCCGTAGACCTTGTGTCCCATTTCCTCTGCGACCACCTCTCTCTGGCCGGCGTAGTCGTTTAGCTCATTAAGTATGGAGTAGAAAGACAGGCAGGATGTGAACCTGGAACGCAAGACAAGCTATTGTCAATAGTCAAGTCTTTATTTTTTTTTATTTTTTTTAAACACACACACACACACACACACACACACACACACACACACACACACACACACACACACACACAAAATGACATGGCGTGTCATACACAGACCACATCACAACACGGTCAGTCCATGTTGAACCCAATGAATGTCATTGTATTTGTGGCACCGGAGGACAGGAGAGATCATCCAAATTCTTTCATATGCTCTACATAGTTAAGTATGTATACCATTTCGGGCAGAAGTAAGTATTAATTGTGGATTAAATAGTGGGCAGATTAAGAAATTTGTGGATTTTTTTTTGTCACTTCGCGGTCAAAGACATGATGGCGCAAAGCATTATGGGGCAGTTTTAGTCTCATAGAGCTCGGTGTACCCACACTACCCACACTACATTCTCAAATTAGGTAGTATGGAAAATTCGGACACAGTGATTGCCATGCAACTTTTCTGTTCTAGAACGAATGGCTGTAATTACAGCACCTTGGTTCCTCATCCTTGGGGCGCTTCGGACAGTACTTTTTTACCAGGTTCCTGTTGGAAAGAGATCCAAACATTGATGTTAGACAGACATGTTTGCATTTATTTTGTTTTCCCAACTACACCCCAAGGATTCATAAAGTTCATGTAATCTAATCTAGAGTGATAGACAGGCAGGCGGAGACACCAACACATGGGATTTGAGGGTAAAGCTACTCCAGATTCAAACATGAAAGTCTTTTCACCCACAATTCCCTTTGGCCCTTGACAATAATGATTTAAGCAGCGCAGGACGGAATTTATTTTACTAGCAAGTGTGTCGGGGGAGGGGAGGAAAAAATTAACCCTAATTTTATGTCTGCTCTACATCTACTGTAAATATCACACAAAAACATCAACAGCCTTTGAGATTTGGTTTGATCATTTTTAATACACGCAGTACGATTTATTCAGTAGGTTTATTCTCTAAACACAAAACACACAACAATAACAATGGTGCACCTGTTTCTTTGTCTCAGTGTATGAATAAATGCAAACTTGTCTGTGTATGGCTTTCTCTGAATTACTAGGAATATCTGCTAGTGTGTGCGTGTGTGTGTGCGTGTGTACTGACCGTAGCTGCTTGGCATAGTTCTGCTCAATCTCCAGCCTCTCCTTGACAAATTTAGCGTAGCGATCCACAAAGTCAATCCCCCACTGGGTGTGTCGGTCCAGGTTCTCAAACTGGTCCTGGGAGGGAGAGAGATTGGGGCAGCATCGTTAGACCCTCACCCCTCCCACACACACACACACACACACACACACACAGAGAAGTAACAGAAAAATAGGCAGCAACAAATCGCTAGTTTTCTGCAGATATGCCAGGGTGGGTTTATTTTGTTCAGAGGTACCAGACAGTGTGCCCTGTCTGTCTGGACACAAATAGCCATCTCTCTTACACACAAGGTTTCTATTCTACGTCTATACAGTCTATTTCTATTTGTCAATATAGTATATATTTATATATTGTCTAGATATATTTGTTAGATTGTGCATCGATAAGTCTTACCTTCGTTTTTTTAAATGACATGTTATGGTTTCATTAAAAAGTTCATCTTGTCAGCAGCTGCCTTAACCCTCCTCTTTTACAGGACAGATGGTGCGTGTGTGCGTGCGTGCGTGCGTGTAATGGCAGGAGTGGATAGACTGGCAATATTAACTCTACTCGACTGGAAAAACACCCCTACAGCATCTTGTGCGCACACATACACACACACACACGCGCACACACACAACACACACACACACGCAGGCACGCACACATGCACGCACATGGAGGAGGTTGTTTGCCGTCAGGACAGATATACATCTGATGACAAATCACTTGCTTACACTGTTTTGCGTGCGTGTGTGTGTGTTTGTCTGTGTGTAATGCTACACTTGTCAGGACCAGTCGGAATTCTGTACACAGTCGCAGCCTGGGGTTCGTGGTATGTCCTGATGTTTGGGCTCATTTTAGGGGTCAGGGGTTATGTGGCTTTAGCTTACAGGTTAAGAAACTGCTTTCAATGGCGAATGTTATTCTTACATTTAAGGTCCTCACAAATTACAAATGAGTGTATTTAAAACAAACAAAACAAAGGCCTAAGGATAAGGTTTATATTTCTTAAATCCTTTTGGAGGGGGGCAGTGTTTAAAATGAATCCAAAATGTCTGAATGTCATTTGTTCTGCACTTTAAGTAATTAGGAATCATTGGATTTCATGGATTTCATAAATCCTTGGAGGGGAAATGATTCCATCAAACAATCAAACCATGCCAAAAGGACTAAATTAATTTATGATCACTTACTGATAGTGGAACATTAAATGGTGACACACGCCCAACTGTGCAAGCTTAGTGACCACTGACCAGCCAATTCTGGTCAGTGGGTAAACAGAAGCCTAGACCGAAGCAGATAAGGGTCGCCAGGCGAAACAGGAGACTGCTGACCTCCTTGTCTGTCCAGTTATCATATTGTACTGTGACAAAGGACAGCAGGAGGGGCTACTGCTAGACTGTTGCCTAGCAGGAAGGGTTTCTGCCTTTAATTTGGACAGCACATTCAAGTTGTGTTAGAGCAGTGGCTCTGGTATAAATAGAACACCCTCCAGTAGTGTTGGAACCCTCGGTAAAGATGGAAAAAAAAGACAATGAAAAACATTCTTTGTTGTGTATCTGCCTGATCTTACACTGAATCAATGAGAAATCAAACCTTTCATTAAGGTAACATTATTTCTAAAAAATATATATATATATATATATATATATTCCTTGTTCACAAATAAATACACAACAAAGTGTATATAAGCATACTCTATATAAAAAAAAAAAAAAAAAAAAAAAAAAGGTAAAAAAAAAAAAAACCAAAACATTGTCAGGCTAAACCCAGATTACTTATTGCTAATTCCTTTAAAACATCATACGGTCAATCAAGGTGTTGTATCTCACTAAAACAAAGCCGGAACATATTTACAGATTACAGGGCGCTTAAACCGGAGGATGTGGGTTTCAAGATAACCCTGTTTGAGCTAGCACATGCTAAAACTGTGAAATCCCATGATAGCTCCAGGGCTGCTGATGTGTGGGAATAACCCTAACTAGACCTCCTTGGGAAGGAAGGAAAGATGGGGGGAGGGGGTAACAAAGGATCTTAAAATCTCACATTATTCCTATCTACAGTATACAGCATTATAAGACCTAATGGGGTAACATCATGTCACAGGTAACAAAAGCAAGCATATCAAAATAGTGAACAATATCACAGCTATAACGGATCTCAGCACTAGTCAAGACAAAAAAATTAAGAAATATATATA
>JAOEHI010052256.1:0-17008 GCA_025447815.1 Percopsis transmontana | reverse complement strand
CCCCCCCCCCCCCCCCCCCCCCCCCCCCCCCCCCCCCCCCCCCCCCCCCCCCCCCCACCCAGGGTTCAACGTGAAGGCGGGAAGTTGTTTGGAAACCTTTCGCCTCGCAGGGCCCTCGCAGGGCCCTCACAGAGCGACGCCACATAGAGCTGTCTATGTGGCTTTCTTAGCTGAGCATATGCCACGTTGTGTTGCAACGCAGGCTTGTTGCCGTGCATCCCGGCTGCCACGCGACCTCGCCGCGTAAAAAGGTGGGCAAAAACAAATCCCCCGACCTCCGACCTCCGACCTCTCAGTCACTTCACTCGTGATCTGTTGGGAACGAAACCTCCCGGGCGGAGGGGAGGCTGCTATTGGCGGCACGCACTGGGCGCTGTGGCACACACACACTGTCCACACGGGATGAATTGGTTTTATCCGTGCGTGGCATGGCTTTATTTCACACAGGCAACGTTGTGTTCACAGGTTTCACAGGACACAAAACTGCCCGGCAATACAAATATATATATATATATATACATATAGCTAGCTCCAGAGGAGGCTTTCTGTTCCCTCCGCTCCTTTCAGCCCCCCAGCTATGTTCACTCATTGCTTAAAAGAGAGACAGGTGATTAGTAATTGCCCTCACCTGCCTCTCAGCCCCGTGAACCACACCTCCACACGTTCCCTCCCACCTGCATCAGAGCTAAACCACGCCCCCACTCCCACAGGCGCCTACACTCTATTGAGTTGTGCCTATCCCCTCCGGTGCTGCTTGATGTCGTTCCGGGAATGTCGCACCTAGACACCATGATATAAACCGTCAGAACTGCAGATGGAAAAGCTTTAATGCCATGTTTGTCTCGCACTTGAATTGAGGGTAGGAGAAACGCAATACATTTGACTTCCATCAGCCATACACACCACCAACTGCTACATTAAGGACGACGTGACCAAACCAAGGAGGCGTCATAGAGCGATCAGGACACGAGCAGCAGTCAATGGAGGGGTGAAGGAGTAAAGGCGGTGGGGCAGTGCAGGAGGTGTGGGGTGGGGGTGGGGGGCATATTTCCCACAGCTCCGTGTCACGGCAGGATCACGGCACAAGATTACTGGGGGGATCAGCACGATCGGCTGTCTCTGATCTGGATGACATCTGCCGCCGAGGTGACACAATCTGTGACGAGCGTCACAAAGACTAGGAGCTAGGAGATGCTAAACTGTCACGCTGAACTGCCCTCGCATCGCTTTAGCTTCAGTTACACCGTGCTAAAACGAGTTCCTAAGTTCCTAAATTCAGTCGTGAAATCTTGAATTCTTAGTCCACATATTCTCTGCCCTATGACGGTGAAAGCTATTTGCACATAATCCACTGATTAAAACAGAGCGCCCTTGAATTAAACCAATATCTGTCCAGCTTCAAAAGATGGATTAATCGTCCCAATAATTGCACAGTTCATAACAAGGAGACACGGATTAAGGAATTCATTAAGGGTTTTGAGCAGAGCACAGCTTGCGTACAGTGACATTTGCGTCCCGCACCAGAGATGAAAGTCATCTCGTCAATATGGAACACCGGATGGGTTTGACATGACCCGCACGGAAAATCATCTCTGAGCGAAATCCTCCGCTCCAAGATTCCAGGAGGAAATTCTTAAACATATGGCCTAAATAGTTGCTAATGGCTGGGTAGCGAGTCATCTGGGGGCCATCAGACGCAAACCCGAGCCCTTTCTCCTTTGCGATGCAGGCTTTATCTGTGATTAAATGTCTTTCACTTCCACATATTGCTGCAGAACACTCCCTTTCTCCTCAGGGATTTCTCACTGAGCCATTCCAAGAAAGAAAAAACCCCCCAGATAGATAATACTGTTCTCTAGCCATACCAAAAACATAATGCTGATTTTCTGGTGAATACTATTTGTAGGTTGTACTGGGCACACCAACTGGCAGAAAATCATTTTCTTATTGTTCATTACGGTGTGATATAACACATCTTAATGCACATCGTGGTTTACACATACAATCACCAAAGGTTAATTTAAAAAAAAAGTAGTCATTTTGCACCATCAAGTGAGGCCACCAAGTAAGGCCACGCTATCATTTATCCTCAAAACAAGGCCATTTTGAAAGGGGTTTAGGGAACCTGCAAAGGAAATAAAACATCCTGGGTCTATGAATAGCTGTTTGAGATGATTATTCAGCAATTATTCATTTGCTCCGTGAGAAAGCTCGGAGTGAAACTACATGGTGGTTTGTGGTCTGTTTACCAAGGTTCTGGCTGGCCATTTAGATGAAAAATGTCACACCGCTTTACCACCAAGTGTTTATGACAGATTAGAGGCCCGCATCCAACTGCATTTTCATCCCAGTTATTTTTGTTTTAATGCATGTGTGAATCAATTAATTCTGTCATAAAAAGGCCACCATAAACTGTGTGCCGAAAGTTAATGAGTCCAGCATTACCACATTATTACACCAGCTGGCATAATGGACCATGTGTTGTTTGTCATAATATATGCTGACATGCTTAACAGTCATAAATTGTTTGCATTGGTAAGTCTGGTTTTTGCTTTGATTCTTCTGTGTGGTGTTGATGAAAGCGCTGTCTGTACTTTATGTCCATACCAGCATGTCTGCACCAATCATGGGATTAGCCAGGGCCAGTACAGTAGCTGAAGTAGTTTAGATCTTTCTGCTAGGCAAACACGTTTCCTCAAAGGCAAACGTGTTTGTTTTACTCCTGGTGTGTTCAGGAGTAATTCTGATTTTGAAGGGGTTCTGCAAGGAATCTTCATGGGCCCACAATGGATGCAATACAAAAACTCTAAAGGCTCTTATCAATGACCTTTTACTTTTGCAGGGCGCATACCAGCAACACCCCTTCCCATCACCAACGTGTACACTGTATACTGTATACCGTATATATGCAATGCTGTAGTACAGGTACCTGCTATCTGTCCTACAGATAGGTTCTTCTGAAGCAGGCTTGTGGTTAGCTAGGGCTACTTCCACTGCTCAGCTAGCCGTGTGCCGGGAACAAACATGACAAGTGGACAAGCCCCTCACCAGATAAGCAGGTCAACATATGGGTCTGTCACACCCCCCGACCCCCATCGGGCTGCCTCGGCCAATGGGAAGACGGCCGCCTCAAATCCATCCATCCTGCGGTAAGCAGTCTGCAGCACAGCGAGAGGGTGGAGCCCACCTGGCTCAAGGTCACAGGGCCCTTCACTGCTGGGGGATGATGACTAGCCCGGTGCCAGCCGGCCATCCAGCCAGCAGGCCAGCCGGGGTAACTCCAGCCTGGGTGTACCCGGGCTGGAGTTACCCTGGCTGGGAGCAGGGTGGGCGACGGCGGGGAGACCCCCTGTTGCTGGGTAACTGGTACCAAATGGTGGCATCCCTTTGGGATGGTGTGTGCTTGTGTGCGTGTGTGTGTGTGCCTGTGTGCTTATGTGTGTGAGCATGTGTGTGTGTGTGCCTGTGTGTGTGTGTGCTTGTGTGTTTGTGCCTGTGTGCTTCAAACCAACTGTAGTGCCCATGCAAAACACCACGACAGCTGAATAACTGAAACATGGCAGAATGAGCAGTGAAAAGAGCCCCACCTGTTTCCCATAACCTAGGAGCTTGTCTCCAAGGAAAGGGGGGGGGCTCTAATGCTGACTGTGCAAATCCTGCCCTGTGCCACCGCCACCCGGTAAGTATACTGCACTGTGTGAACCACAATGTCGTTTGATTTGAGGGGTGTGTGGAGGTTTGTGTGTGTGTGTGTCACTTTGTATCCACAGTGACCCTCGATGGGACTCGATTCCTGAAATGCCTCCCTCTGTTCATTCACAGTAGGAAATTAACCATGAAAATATCTGGAAACTCTGTTATTACCTCTTAAAATTCTATGAGTCAAACACTCAAACAGGTTTGGTCTGGGATGGGCACATTTCCCATGTTGGACTTTCCAGAGAAAATTTGACATTTAAAGGAACACAAGGTTTCCATCAAACGGCAGCAACGTGGGCCTTTCAAAATATACGTTTTTAAATTGGATTTTCATTCTTAAATGTGGTCCATCTGATTAATGCAGCTCTCTGTAAATCAGCTATTGTGCCAATTATTCATCATTCATCATTTATCCCCCTGAAATGCATGAAACCTGGCATGAGCTCCATTGCTATTAACATAAAAACAATAGAGCAATAAACAAGCTTGATGTAGTATTTATATAATAGCATAGTAAACACAGGTAAGTAGTAAAAGATACTGCGTGTTATTACTAAAACCTGGCATGGGGGCTAGCACTGGACCAGTCATTGATATGAGTCATTTGAATGCAGCATATTTAAAGTGATTAAAGAATGCTGTGTCACAGACACAGCATTCTTTAATCCCAGTTAGAGCCATGTCCAAGGTTGGGTGTTGTATGCCAAATCTGGAGGTCACTCCATTACATTCACTAATGGACCACCAAGGAGCTACTCGCTCCAACAGTCACATCTGCCGGGGAAAGAGGAGACTAAAGGGGTGGAGGGTGGATACCACGAGCAACAGAGCCTCAATGGTTACAGCCTGCTTCCCAGTCCCCGCACACACAGCCGGCATGTCCCACAATAAAGCAAAACACTCATCTACTGATGGCCCTCCTTCAAAAGAAACCCTTTTAATGTGATTAGAAGTTTTCAGCCTACTGCCTCGCTACTGAATTTTAACATCCAATGAAAAGATCAGTTGGAAGCAACAGCTGTGAGTGGCAGATGTGCATGATCCAAACGCAACAAACGGTTTATTGCACTCTTGTCTATTCCCACAGCAAATAATAAGGTGTGGGCACTGTCCACATATCTGAAGCCGGAGTTATCCGGAATTATCTTTTATTATTTATGTGCACAATATCTTGTGCATGTGAAAATGTAACACCGGAATACTTTTTTCACGTAAAGGTTAAAAATGGCATGGAATTACTCATACACCTGTTCCTAAAAAGAGGCAATAGATTGTGCATGACAAGATCGAGCTAAAGTCATGCTGGGACAAAGCTGTAGCCAAATGGATTAAACAAAGGGACAACTGACCTTTTTTTTCCCTACAAAGTGCTAATTGCTGATTTAAAATAACCTCTATTAGCCCTCAACTTGCACACTCATTGCATTGCAGTTTCAAATCTATTTCTGCACTGAGCCTGTAATTTAGGTGGCCCCATTACAACATTATTTATTTAGATTACAAATGCTACAGCACCAAGAGAAGAAACCACAAAACTTTGGTCTTCAATTACAGACCTCACAGTCCGTAACCACGCCTGGGTAGGATCCCCTCTTCACAGTCCCAGTCTACACTAAGTGTTCTGAAAATGACAGCCAAAACAATTACACATCTAATCTATTCCTGAAAATAATCTAACTGGAGTTACAAAGGGCTGAATAAGAAAAGATAAAGATATTCTAGGACTAGGTTAATCAGTTTGTTGTACATCATACTGTTCATCAGTTCATCAGTTGTGTTGATGTACAAACCCATATTTTGTGGTACAGAAAAGGGATGGTATGCAAGTGCAAAAGGAGTATGCACAGCTGAGAGAGGTGAAGAGAAGAGTTTACATTTGAGTCATGAAATGAGATCATAAAACCACCCTTCTAAGAGTGTTACTAAATAATACATGTACTTATCATAGTAATTAGTGTACATGAAGTGCAAGCTGATGCACCACCAAGCAGCTGTTTTTTGTTATGTACACGCGTTTGACTCGGGGTGCTGCGATCTTCCACACTGCACTATTTGGCAGGATCACTGGAAGGAAGGTACTCTGGCATGTAGCCCAACTGCAGGTCAATACTTTCCTCCAGACTCTGCTGCAGCAGTGCCTTTCCTCTCTCAGTCACCGAAATGTCTTTATCTGTCTTTATTTCCCCTGCCACTCCACAAACCAAAAGCACAGGAGACCTCGCTGCTTTGCCTCCTCTAAGACATGCTATTCTGTATCAAATAACAGCCAGATTTTTTAAGTTGGCAAACTTTTTATGTAGGAGATCATCTTGCATCCCGTTATCCAGTGACACTCAATGTTCTATAATTAAACTTTCCTCTCGTTTGTAAACCACAAGTCGTTGGAGTGGGAGACTGGTGGTTTGACTGTATAGGTTCGACCGTGCTTCCATTTCCACATACCAGAGAATACGTGCATTGTTACGAATTCACACACTCATTCAAGTAAATTTTTGTTTAGGTTTTTGTCCTGGCCAGGGCAAGTTCAGCTGGGAATCACATTTAGCATGTGTATAATTTGCGGTGGGTGTAACGTTTGCCAGCGCTAGTCACGGATGGTGAAGAATTCAAAAGTGCTGGGAGAAACCGTTAGGTACCCCAATACGGTTAGCTTTCATTGTACCGGGCAGGGCAGCCGTTCACGCCTGGAGAAAATCCGCTAGCGTACAGCTAGCTAGCTGCGAACATTCGACACAGCAGGGACAGCAAGGTAACGGTAACGCTTTAAGTTTTACAACAGCCAATAAGTGAAAACGAAAACAAAGTGTTAACTTACAGGTAGATCCATAAATGATGAAAAATAGTGTTGTAATTCGCGGTCCTTTTAATGGAAAGTTTCTCTTGAGTGGCAATCTTTTCTCCATGATTCCCTGTGCGCTTCGGCACCGTGGCTCCGTCCTGCTTGCTATGAATCTCTGGAGCTCGTGGGGGACTGTTCTCCATAGCGACCGATGCGCGTGGGCTGTACCAAAGCAAAAGGACAACACTCGCTCGCGCGTGCAATACACAGTCGCGCACGCGCCTCGAACTCCGCATCTTGATCCATTACCAGCGCTATGATATATGATGTCGTGGTGACAGCAGGGATATGGGGGGTTCCATGCACACCGAAATACAATTTTAACCATTCGTATTGCGGAAAACAACTTCTTCATGCAACACATGAAATCGTTGAATATTGTCATTAATACAGAAGTCTATATTCCCAATTCACAAGGCAATCCCGGACACAAATCAAGCGGTGTACCTTTAACATAGCCTACTAGTTTAATTGGACTGGATTTTTTGATGAATGGACAAAGACATAGGCCTTTCTAAATAAAATGACAGAAAGGTACAAGGAAATGAATGTGATAGTTAATATAAAGCTCAATAGTTCTTCTAGAGGGCAGATTAGTCACACGTTACTAAGGCATTTCACCCACCCCTGATTCTAAAGAAACAAAGGTTGCACTATACAAACACAGAAAAGACTACTTTGACCTTGACTCATCAATGTTCTACTTCTGTTACATTGCCCTCTGTCTGTTTATTATTGGAATTCAACATTGTATACAAGTTGGTGTTACCGCCCAGCCCTGCCACTTGAATTGATACAACTTCCCTCAGTAGTTTCACCAAAGATTAAGGTTATGACCAATGTGCCCCCCTTACATTTAGCTACATACTAAAAGGTACACTCACACAGTTGTTTTAAATCGCCCCCTAGAACCACGTTGTTCCCCAGCTCACTGTTTATGTTTTGAAACAACTGCACAGAAAGCCATGTTGCTGTAAGGGAAGCGGTATAAAGATGTGAGCCTATGAGCTCTGTAGGAGAAGTGGGGACAAATGGCATCCACTCGGCACTCGGGTGTGGGAGGGGAATGCACACTGAGTTTTAAACCAAAACAACAGTGTTTTTGTAATGCTTGTTATAACCACAAGGGTAAGTCCAGACACAAACCGGGGAGTGCACCTTTACCCAAGGGCATTTTTGGTAGCCTCTTTTAACACTTATGTCTGCATCAGGAGACACAAACTCTGCAGGGTCCCACATCTTCTGCAAAATGAAACCCTGTTCCATAGTAGTAGTCCGGGGCAGGATAGTCTAGTGGTCTAGGTGTTGGACTCGCAGCCATAAAGTCATGGGTTCAAGCCCCAGAGTCGGCTTACCTGCCTAACCCCTACCTGCTCCATGTAATAGCCCAATGTAATTGTAAGTCGCTTTGGATAAAAGTGTCTGCTAAATGCTGTAACTGAAGTCCCACAATTCCACCTCCCTGTGTTTAAAGCATGACCCATAAGGTATTGCAACACTATACCCTCGAGTGGTTTATTTATAGTCTCAAAGAGTGATAAATCCCCAGGTGAAAGTCCTGCCCTTTTCACCAATCAATCACCCCTCCAGGGCCAGTTTGCATGTACCCTCAACGTACAACGTAGAGTGATGTGAATGTATTCTCGATGAATCTAATTATGTTGTTCTATGAAACATTGAATGTGATAGTTATATTGCCAGTCAGGCTGTAACTGAAATATAGGTTTACTTTACTTTTACATATATATTTAATATTGGCAGTAATATGCTCCCTTAATGCAGAATCCTCAGCAGAAGTAAATGGTTCATAAGTATTTACAGCCTATGACCTATGACTATGTTATCGTGGCCGCCTCGACGAGGCCTTATTCTGTACGACATGTTCTCTGAATGTGCTGATACAATTCCTTCATGGCTGGCAGGCAAGACTGCATTGCGAGTGACTGGAGAGATGGTGGTTTTACAGTCTGTAAAAACAGCTTTTGTTAAACACAGCATTCCTCACCAGTCACATTAGTGAGCTGGTCACTGCACACCTAACACCTCCCCTCTTCACCCTCCACATCCAACCCCACGATTCGGTCTCCTATACAGAGGTCTGGATAGCAGCGAGAGGTCATCTCCTTGCTGACGCTACACACTTGTGTTGACAGCTCTGCAGAGGTCTTCCCCATAATCATCTGCTTCTACGACACAGACTGACCTTTAAAGGGCATACACAAAGACAATCAAGTCTTTCACCTTGATGCATATTTGGTTTACAAAATATTTGAAGCACAAACATTGTCACAGGAAAAAAAAAACAGCTTTACAATTACGTTTTTGGCAAATTGTAGCTATTTCTATTGGAAATCAACTCCTTTCAGGAGGTCTCTTGAACTCTTTTCTAGAATAATGCATGTTGTTCTGCCTTATTTGTAGTTATTACAACTTGCTTATTGAATAATCTTGATAAAAGTGGAACTTCACATAATATAAAACCAGAGAGCTTCCGGCACTGTGTAATTGTAATGGATTTAGACTGCCACCTGCTGGATGGCAGCAAACAGACAGCCGGCCTTTGATAAATAAAAAACATGATATACAAAATAAACCTATGATTTATTATCACGTTGGTTATAGTTACTGGATAGCCATTGGATAGAAATTAAGTTACAGATCTGTTTTCAGTAGTGAGTAGGCTACAGTGTATGTGATGATAAGGATAAAATAACAAGCGAAGTGAGAGTCTAAGCTCTGGTGGAGAGACTAGAGACATGGATAATTTGCAGTGAACATAAGGTGCTGAGAGAAAAGAGGGATGCTATTAACAAGCATGATCTACCTTGTCATCGCAAAACGTAGACTCTGTATCTCTTAATAACACAAAGAAATTACAGGAGTCATTATGTGCGTTTTATGCCATTTGAGTGGCAAACCACATTCTGGCCACACTTATAAACACAACACATCCCAAAAGAACCACAGTGAAATTTCTGGACCATTTCATTTATGACATTGTCTCACTTAACATTTGGAAAGAAAATACAATTCCTGCCAAAGACAACCCTTCAAGGCCAAAATACTTTCTCACTAACAGTAAGAAGCATTTCACTATTCTATTGGTAAGGTTCTTACTAATAACCTTCATTTTAAATTATTTTTCCCCTTTTAACTAATGAAAACCACAACATTCAGTTATATGAAAAAGTGCATTTATTGCAATGAAACATAACAAAATATAATTTCTTCGTAATTCCAACTGCCTTAAAATATATACAGAACATTGAAGATAATCTTCATTTCTGGAGCAATCCTCACATTACGGAAGAAGCAAGATTCACTAATCAAATAAATACTTAAATAATCAACCCTTGCCTGATGACAACAAAAAGGTTAGTTTGCAAGTTTGATTCATCGACATGGATTCTAAAAAATAGTATTCTTTATGTTGTGTACAGAAAAAAAAGATTACCTCAATACTTAAACAAGCGCATTTAAGGTCGGAACATTACAATGAGAAACACAGTTGAGATATACAGATGTATACATCATCTGTTCAATGTTTTTTCATGACATAAATTTGCCTCTAAAGTAAACACAGCTATCCTTTACACGGGAATTCACATAAACATGAAAAGGTAAATATAACATGTTTCTCATATTTTATTCAATCTGTCATACCACAATGTTTAATTTAGTCCTCTCTTAGGTAAGCCTCGTGAATCTCAGGCTCTGCACTATCCTTGTCTAGGAAGGCAGCATACTCCGCCATCCTTTGGATCTCTTCGACCTTCGTGTCAGCCAACTCCTTCTCAGCATCCTTCGAAAGTTTCTGTGCCTCCTGCACCTGGGACTGGGCCACCTGAATGTGTGTCCTCACGGTGATGGATGGCTGCTCAGCTCCTGGAATATAAAAAATAAAAATAATAATAATAATAATAATAATAAACACAGACAAACACACCTTTAGTCAAGCTGCTGGAAAAAAAATAAAAAAAAGCGAGGGACAGAACCATCTTAACTCTGTAGGATGTAAGGTGAGGCCATAGGGCAGCTGCTTCCTTCATGTTCAGGTGTAGCTCTAACAACATAATGATCCATATGTTGTGTAAAAGTCCAACACTGACAAGGCAAACATCGAGACACTGAAAGACTGATACACCGCTACACAACAAATTGTCACCAGTTGCGTAGAGAATTTATGTTTATTTCCACATTGAGAAGCAAGAGAGACTTGAGAGAGAGACATTATCGACTGCGTTCACTGCTGCCGTGGGACACTGCGAGTATCCAGCTTATGTAGCCACAAAACTCACAGGCAACTGAAAGCCTGTATTCAAGTATTCCTTTGATTTAAATAGCTACTGGTGCAATGCCCTTTCGCAGCATCATTTTCGCTTACATACCTGAGGTATATGCTGCCTCTGCTGCCATTTCAGACAGGGCAACGGCATTCATCCAGGTAGACTCAAAGCGCTTGCAGTCATCAAGTCTGTCATTAACCTGCCAGGGCAGAAAGATATAAAGGCTTCAATAACAAGTAGTAAACGTCCCGTGAATGTTTACTACTTTCCAGCCCATTACCATATCCATTGTGTGAAAACAATTGCTGATGAAAGAAAAGGGGAGAGCAAGTGACTGGATATTTGAACCAAACTTCGGGGGGATGTTATGGTAGGAGCTGGGACAATTTGATCAGTGTCCCAGTTTTGAAGCAGAGGGACAGCAGCAAATGTACACTTACTGCTGCACGCTGGCCAATGATAACCTGCCAAATAGAATCTTCCTCTGCTGGAGTCAGTTTTCCAAGTGAGTTCAAATACCGTCTCTGCAGAGAAATGAGTGTGTACACAGCCTGTGAAAAAATAAATAAAAGAAAAAAAGAAAGTTCATATTATACAGAGACCAGAAATGAATACCATACAATTTAATAGAATTTTAAACCATCTTTAGGAATTTCAGTTAAAAGTTATTTTGGCATGATACTTTATGCCCGATATGCTGATAATTATTTATCAGCATATCGCGAAATAATGTCAGCAGCTTAAGCGAGATGAAATAGTTTGTAGCTTTGGTTGCTCTTTCACAGGTTAAAAGTCATTTTTAGACATCCGGTTAAGTTAGACAGTGCAGTTCTCTTGCCGACAGTCAGCTTTAGCTAGTAGATCATATGCGTGTCTGACTAGAAAATGGCTGTGCTAAAAAAACAAAATACAAAAATAAAATCGATACAGCAATATATCGCGACATTTATTTTCCACGATATATTACATCGAATTCCAGCTCAAAAATCGATTCTTAAAAAAAAAAAAAAAAAATTATTATTATATATTTTTTAAAGATTCTCGTTTTAAACTGCGTGTGAACTAAAACTACTAGATGTCGCAGCACGGCTAGTTGCCTAGAATTGACGGCCCCCATTTCTGGTAGAGTGAAATTTTGATGCAACATGACAGACGCAGCTGACAAAATTACAGCAGCTCCTTAAAAATATAAAGCCGATGTGTGATATCTCAGCTCTCTTTTTACATTTTCAGTGAACTATGTGGAGTATCGCAATATGTATTGTATCGCAATATATCGTGATGTAATCGTATCGTGACCCTTGTATCGTGATGCGTATCGTATCGTGAGGTCCTTGCCAATACCCAGCCCTACTAGAGAGCTGAAATAACAGACAGTGAACCACTGTTGTGGATCTTCAAGACAATCTATTGGTTGCCTTTAGTTAACACCTGATAAAATGATCTAAAACATACCTTGCAGTATGCTGTAAGGGCATCTATAAGAGCCAATGTTGTCTGGGAGAGGTATACACTTGTACTGTCTGTAACCATTGAGGCTGCTCTTCTGATTAGGGAGTCATGCGAGAGATTTTCTGCTTGCTACAGAAAGACAGAAAAAAAATATAGTTTACATTTGATTTTGCTCACTCTTAATGACAACATAAACCAACAGATGTGTTACTAAACGATGTTTTGAATTTTCCTCATAGTGATTCATGGAGACACCTTGTGGTCAATGCCGTTGAAACAGCCTAATGTACAGATTTACAAATACGTGACGTGCGAAAAGAACTTTTAACTTCTCGACAAAACTGTTGACAAAGTCTGAAATTGCCCACCTGTGTAAAGGGAACAGCACACAGCCCAGTGCCGACGCTGAAAGACGCCATGCCTGTGCGAACAACATCTGCCCATTTACCAGACCCCCGGATTGCGGCCTTTCTGTTGCTGACGAGGGCACCGGCTGAACTCCTACACAACAGAACCACATTCCACACACTGTAGTAGTCTCTTTAGAGAAAAGTTCCATATTATTTTAGTGCAACCTGGTAAAACCAATGTCACTCGGCAACTAGCCAGTTAAAGGTGACGTTGTTTCCCCAATACTGCTTGAATACACCTCGCATTCATTTTTACAGGTAAATCATTTGTTATTATGGTTTGTTTATTATTCACACACACATTGTCCAGTGTAACTAAGACACCTACCTCAACAAACGGAGACAAGCAGCTCCTCTCCTGAGCGCGGCCATGTTGGTACGCAGGTATAAAATGTCCGCTCGATTTTGTAATACTCCCATAACAGCATTTGTAGCACAAACCGAGCACTGACGAGCCGCTTGCATTATGGCAGTTATGTGTGTAATATAATCACACTTGGAAATTGTATAGTTAATTCTATTTATTTGAATATTATATATTAAATTATTGTATATTTAATTCTATTTGTGTATTTTTTAAGCTATCTTTCGCCATCTAGTGGTTATAGCCTAATAGTAGATTAACTTGTTCCCAGATCTTTCGTTCTTGTGAATAACTGGCCCACTGGCTCCCAGGGGTATTTATAAGGCCGAGGCTTCCCTCTCACATTGCGAAAAATGAATTGATCTGTTTACTTTGCCCTGAAGTTTGCGTACCTGACATTATCTAACGGGCCCAGAGAGATAATCATTATGCATAGATGCAATAAGCTGTGTATGCAGTGTGCATGTGGATGTGGTGATGGTGTGAGTGTTTGTGTTTTTGAAAACTTTTGGTGTGAATGACCAAAGTGTGTGCAGCCCCACGAGTAGGCTAATAGTAGTCTAATAGATCCCATGTAGAAGTAATTGATCTCCTGTGATTTATTAAAAAGGGAAGAATGTTTTCTACTGCTTATCCCATGTCGAGCAATTAGTTTGATTGTTGACATATGGTTATGGTAGGCTAATAGGCCTATGTTAAATCAATAGGCATACAAGATGTGTTACTAACAAACAACCCATCACATGGGACTCATTAAAACTTCACTAATCACAGTAGTTCAAAAAGTTGTAATTCAAAAACCATAAACCGATAAAACCATAAAAATAGCCTACCTATCTGTTTGAAAACACATGACTTTTGAAAAATATTTGAACTAGTTAACATGTATGCAAGATAGCAGCAATACCAAATTGTTACTGAAATCCTTTAATGAAATGAAATTCTCACTATCATGCAGGTAGAAGATACTTAGCTAGGCTAAGTAAGTTGCTTTGCATACAAATAATTTCTATTAGAAATATTGTTCTTAATCAGTTTAGACAGTCATTTTCACTTCACAATTCCTCACAATCCGCTCCGATAATGTTTACCCCCCAACATCAGATGGAGCATTTAATATCTGGTCTAGGAGTGGGATCCCATCATTACATGACCTCTATATGGACAATATTTTACATCCTTTGAACAACTGGTGAACAAAATTGGTATTCCTAGATCAAATTTTTTCACATATCTACACCTATGGAGCTTTGTACCCTCACATTTCCCTCTATGTGCCCCCATGTCAATGTTAGACTCTATTTTCAAACTCAGGACAGACTTCAATTTGACAACTTCAGATTATTTTCGAGTAGGTGGGAAGAGGACTTATATGAACAAATTCCAGAAGAAATATAGCAGAAAATTATTCGAAGAATTTACTCATCATCCATCTGCCAACAACGTTCAAGGAAGTACATTGACTTTATTGGTAAACTTAGACTGTCAAGAATCATCTTGGATCCTACATGCGATAGGGGCAAACAAGCTCATGTAAGTCTATTACATATGTTTTAAACGTGTCCAGGTCTACATCATGTTTGGCTATCTAATTTTTTACTCTTTCTGAAATTCCCGAGGCACCACTAGAGCACTCCCCTTATATTGCACGATTTGGTATTGCACCGCCAGATGTGCAACTAAATAAATACAAAGGTAACATGCTGGCCTTTTGCACTCTGTTGGCCAGATGACAGATTCTGTTTAGGTGGAAAGACCCTCTTCCCCATACTTACTCTCAATGGATCAAAGAGGTTATGCAATATCTTAATAAGCTCTTAGATGTGTCTCCTCACATTTGTGAAAAATTTGGAAGCCAAGAATGTAACCCTCGTAGTACATGTTATTTAAATTGATTTTAATATTTCTTTGACATTTTTTATTTATTTTTATTATCATACATTTCAGCTTTCTACATAATCTTGGAATGTGACAAGCTTTATTTTACTTGTACAGGTCTGAGAGGTGGGTGACATGGGTGGGTTCAGGGGTTTGGTTCTGTTTATACTGTGTACATTTTTAATAAAAAGACCTTGATTTAAAAGAAGAAAGAAATATATATATATATAAATATATATATAGTTAAACAATGTGTGTGGATTTATTTTTCCTCAAAAATATTTCCGCAATCAACAGTAGCCTATGTTGTCCTAAACTTAACAGCCACTTTCACACAATTTCTTGTGTGGTAATATTCCCTCATGCTCAGAACATGCTGTTTTGCCAGGCGTTAGACATGTCCTTTGGCCAACCAAGTACAGCAGGGGGCCAATGTCTGTGTGCAAAACAAACAGATATGACCAGTACAATCCGGTCTTGTGCAGTTTCAGGTTAAAAACCTGTGTATGTTATTTGTGAAATCTTGCTGGACAACCACATTCTGACAAGGTAAATCGTTTTCACTCTAACAGCTGTATTGTATAGGAAAATACACATATAGGTTGATGTGCTTAAATTTCAAACTACATTTCACTACATACCATTTAATAGTTGAGCCATTTAATATTATTCCTTTGCAATTCTATTGGAAAAAGTATTAATTACACTAATAAAAAACTATTTGTTGTACAACTTGTGGCTGGAATTACCCTTGTGGTTGAAACCGACATTACAAAAACATTGTTGGTGTTATTTGAAACTCCCCTCCCACACTTCAGTGCTGAGTGGTTTGCATTCCTCTCTACTCCCCCTACATAGAGCCACGTGTACTTTTGCGTACAGTCTTTTCAAAACATAAATTTAAAGCATTGAAGAAGATTAAGGGTTCTTGGGGCGCTATAACGCAATCGAAGAGTGTCCCTTTAAGTTATTGTTAGTTGTTGCCTTACTTCTGTTATTTTAAAAGGAAATTATACATTGTCGCAATTATTACACTCAAGAACTGAATAAGTTAAATAAGTTACGTTTACTGAGTTATATAGTGCAAAAAAGATTTCAGCTACGTATTTGGAGTGGAAATGACAGGATAATGGATAGGGGGCAGGATAGTCTAGTGGTCTAAGTGTTGGACTCACAGCCGGAAGGTCGTGGGTTCATCCCCCAGTGTGGGCCTACCTGTAAGCATCCTTGAGCAAGATGCCTAACCCCTATCTGCTCCATGTAATAGCAGCAAGTAATTGTAAATCGCTTTGGATTAAAGTATCTGCTAAATGCCATAATTGTAATGATTGACAATAATTATTCTGAATGGGAAAATGTGATCAATATAGAGGAATACATCATCAAGCCATTTTGTTCACAGCTACTTTAGTGTAGCATTTTCTTGCTTTTTGACTAATTTTTGCAGTTGTTTTTTTATGAAACTACAACATGTAATATGGATTCCCTAGTGAATGGCATACCAGTTGCCCATGTGTCTATCTAAAAATAGAAAGCCTATGAGGTCTTATCAAAACAGAGTCATATTCACTGTTCTACTGTTCGGTTTGCTCTTATAAAATCTCTCTCTGCACTCTCTCAGAAGACTGATGTTCATTAAGAGGAACAGGCTTTTATCTTTGGAATTGCTTGGCTATGTGCTTTTCCAGGGTTGGGCTTACCACCCCATCTGAACCATCAACCGGCTGAACACTGGACCTACATTTTTCTGAATCCAGATTTTAGCCTTGTTGGTGACAGAGATATTTGCTACTTGATGATGATACTTGACTTTGGGGTATTTCTTAACTCTGTTCACTGTCAGTGAAATGTGGCATTATCCAACACAGATGTCTATTTGGTCCTAACAGATAAATGGATAACAACGCGACAACTTCAATACGAACAATCAACGACAGGGTCATTATAGTGCAGATTCTGATTGTGATCTTTCTTTACATCAATTTTCTGCTTATCCTAACCTTTTTCAAGAAGGAATACTTCCGTACAAATATGCGCTACATCTTCTTTGCTACCACACTGATCTCTGATAGCTTGTTTT
>JAOEHI010052255.1:0-17009 GCA_025447815.1 Percopsis transmontana | reverse complement strand
TTGTTCCCCAGGTGCGGAGCTGATGAGAGACACACTTTCGCACATACACACGCACACACACACACACGGCTGCAACATAATGACCAACAAGTTGTAGTGTTATATCACACATAATAAGGGAAAGTCATGGAAAAAATGTTTTAATTACTCACCACATTGACAAGTATTTTCTCCTTTCTAGTGTTTTATTTATTTTCATTTAACGTTTTATCATTTGCATCTGAGGTGTCTGCAGATCTTTGTTATAATTATGTTATTATTCTGGTGTAGTAGAGCAACTGATGTCTCTGTTTAGAAGGCTTACAATTTGGGTGTTGGTGGAGGGCAAGGCTATCACATTGTACATGATTAATGCAGGTCACTTGTCTGCTAGCAGCACTGCTGAAGGAGACTGTACGCCTCAGGGTAACCATAGACCTGCTTCCCAAACTGGGACTTGCCCCTTCTCTCTGTATGTGTGACTGCAGGGAGCTTGCGCTACTACCGCTAAGCTACCACAGGGGCTCGATGCAAAAAAACGGGTCGCCCTTGAAACCTTTAAAGACTTTCTTTTTTGTTGGTTCACTCAACACCCTGTTTTGCTTAACGTGAGGCTTAACACAGTCAGCCTCACGTTATTGTCCAACCTACAGTATATTGAGTCAATATTGACTACATTGACTCTGAAATTGCCTCTTTTTTTTTTACATAGTTCAAATGTCTCTAACTGCTGGTGCTTGGGAGGGCAAGAATCTCAAGTCTGGTCACAAGACCAGTCCTTTCCTGCAATGTGTGTGTAACTATGTGGTGAGTTTTTAAATGCAAATACAATTGGCATGACATCAGAAGAACTTGTACCAAAGCCCCTGAGTTCTGGTGAGGTGGTTTCAGGCTCTACTCGAGTTATGGAGGAGGATGACATGAAAATATGGAGAATATATGGCTAGGTACAGTATCTAATTTTGTTGTGGAAATATTGTAGCAAAAGCATTTCAGAGGTGTTCACAGACATCAAGGGAAGGTCAAGTTACAAGGTACACTTTGTGTCTAGAATTACTCTTGTAGTCGAAACCAGCGTTTGTTTGAAACTCTTAGAGCCCATGGCCCTCCGGTACAGGAGTGCTAAGTGGCTTACACCGTTTTCTACCCCTCCCCCACATTTTTGGGGAGTTTTTCATCAACATCAACAGCTGAGGTGAGCTGGGGCTAAAATTTGGGGATGTAGTGACACTATAAAATAATCAGGGATTGCACCTTTAAACTTAAAGTGACCCTGTTTGATATTTTTATACCCTTTCGGGTTGCAAAAACCGTTTTACATTGCAAAACTCCCATACTGTGCTGTTGTTGCATGTGTTTTGCCCTCATTTGGGACTTAATTGAAGTATACCTTGGCACGGCAATGTAATTAGATGGAGCGCTGTGGCATATGGAATCACTGGCTGTATGATGACGAGTGCACTCTCCAGCACATGCAATTCACTTTCATTTCCTTCAAAAAAGATTAAGTCAAACATATGGGCTTGGCTAAAACAAGAGGTTTAATTTGATATGTTCACAAATATGATTATCCTGGTGCCTCATCCCTCCTATTCCCCCTCACACCTTTCATCTTTCCTGTGTTTTCAACAGTTCACAAATCCTACGGTACTGCTATGCAAAATGTTTGTGCATGAGAATACTGTTCATCCCAGTGTAAGAAAGTCTCTTCCTGCACAATGATAAAAGAGCAGTATGCAATTACTGTACACATAATCCTTAGTTCTCATGCTGTACTTTTCCTTTTGTGTTCTACTCCACCATTTCCCTTTGATGGCAATGACACACTAACATGATTTTGGACCTAGGCTTGATTGAAACTGGGACAAAAGGAGGATGTTCTCATGCATTGTACTAATATGTAGGTCGGACACCTGACACCGTAGACTGCTGCAGGGACGCTCTCCAACATAAAGCCTACAGTAGATGTGGATGTGTGATACTCTATAGGCTTATGGGACTCTGAGATACTGTAAGGTTGTCAACCAGGCTTTTGTGTTCATCTGGCGTGTCTGTGATTAAGGAACAATACCTCAGTGCCATTCCCAGACAGTCTTGCCCAACAACGAAGAAATAGGGACCTTGTCCTCACAAAATGGCTACATATCACCATACACAACAGAGTATGGACCAAGCACTCAAATTTGAAAAGAACACGCTAAACACACCAAGATACAACAAGGTGAAATATTTATATACAGTTTTTGGGACAGATCACAGATGATGAGGGATGATTTTATCAACCAATCAAAAACACCACTGTAAATAGTGCTAGCGTCTCCTGTCAGCAACACATCGTGTTGGCTTGTCTACAACAGACATAGGCACAAGCCATCCCAGATCTGAAAGCTGCAGTGTGCATGGGGGGTAGGGTATTCTCATGTTATCCAGATATGACAGTTTTGATTCATGGGCCAAGGTTAACGACCTGGCTCCTCCCCTTTCCCCCTCAACGCCCTACATCCCTCCCCCTAGCTCACCCCAAAATAACACACCCAGCCAGTGCCCTTGTGCCACAAACTGGAGATGTTTATTGTCTCACCATTCACCTTCATGTCACTCTGGACAAAAATAAATTATTTTTCGGTCTGCTACTGAAGGAAGCCCCTAGCAGGCCCCCATCCCCGCTCTACCTCACTCCCATTCACACACCCCGCCCCCTCCCCTGTGGGAGCGTGATAGACGCTCCCTCTCCAGTGTCCTGCCAGTGTAAATCTTCCCCCCAAGTTGGCAACTAATATCTCAGCTATGCTGATTTATAGATGCTGGCCTCCCATTTGCTCACTCTGAAGAGAGAGGGTCCGCTTTGGTGTCGTGGCCCTGCTGCATGAAGATGGGATTGATTTCTTACTGCAAGAGGTGAGGGAAAAACAGGTCAGAAAAGTAGAAAGCTCCAAGCAGGTATTTGCTCCAACCATGTAGTCCTACTTAACCAGCTGGGGGATGCAAATCAGCGGGTTGCTAATTAGCTAGTTAGTGGCTGTTGCCTGAGTGAAGCAAATACATGGTTAGTAATTGTGTCATGTGGACACAGGATAGTCTAGTGGTCTGGGATTTCGACTTCCAGCCAGAAGGTCGTGGGTTCGAGCCTCAGAGTTGACCTACCTGTTGAGCAAGAAGTCTAACCCCTACCTGCTCCATGTAATTGTACTCAATGTATGTCGCTTTAGGTAAAAGCGTCCACTAAATGACCTAATTCCTGGTTTTACCACCTCTGCACACTAAGGCGCAGATGTAATAAACGCACCTGACGTTTTTTAACATTTGCAGGCATGGGTCTATTGAGAAGGGTGTATGCCATTATTTTAGTTTTTCTTTACGAGGTGGCTTACTACCATGTTTCTTAGGGCGCTTTCAGACCTGCCTCTTTTAGTTCAGTTGAATCGTACTAGAGTTAGTTTTCCCCGTTGGTGTGGTTCATTTGAGCAGGTGTGAATGCAGCAATCGCACTCGGGTGTGCACCAAAAGCGGACCAAACAAGCGTACTGAGACCTCCCGGAAGATTTGGTCTCAGTACGCTTTCAAACTAACTCTGGAGTGGTTCGTTTGTGGTCAGAATGTGATCCGACCTCAATCCGACCCAACTGCGCCTTCTTGGACTAAACCAGTTGCTGTAGTCAGCTGCGCTGTGCATTATGGTGTTTGTAAGTAGTAAAAAAACTATGAATATGATGCAACTGATTAAGCGCTTTCTCATTGGAAAGCTTGGTAATGGTGGAAAAGTTGTAATAGGATGTTGTAATAGGAGGAGCAGGAGATTCTGATCATTGTGAAATAATAGTTATGGTTATAAACCCTGCATTGACATTTTAGATGATCCCATGTAGAGCGCATTTAGAAATGGGATGGCAAAATAATGCACAAGCATTGCTAATTTGTGGGTACAGTTTACTAATTCGGGGGAGTAATTTATTTATTAATTCGCAATTCATGTGACCCCAAGGGGGCTATGTACAAAACCAGTCCCTCCTGTCAAACTTTTTTAAATGTGGACTTAAAACTTTAATTTGTGTACAGACGTCCGGCCTTAAGATATACTGTATATTCATTTTTATAGTATTTATTACTATATATAATACACTCTAACAGCCTGTACCACATGCATGAATAAATCAGAAATGTCTTTTCTCCTGATGTTACAATCAGAAATACCAACACAAACGCTGACTGTTCGAAAATAAGGTCGATATAACTTACTATATAACAATACTATAATTTTTGCAATATGAATATCAGTAAGTTGAGCACTGGGCCAGTTGTCTCTTCACATTAAGTTCCATAGACAGGACATCGGGGAGACCTCTTTCTGTAACAACCAGAGCCGCTACCCCTCCCCGGTTGGGCTGTGTATTAAACCACCGGTCGTCCATACAACCAGTGCACCCCAGCTGCGACACACCTGCATCCCCTCATCAGCCCTCCTTTAGCAGCTATATAAGCGGGAGGGTGGATGAGGGAAATTGTCAGCGATTGTTTCCTTTCCTTGTGTGGATAATAATAATAATAACTGTAAAACATCTTCAGTGTGATTAAAACGTGCGCTTCGCACTCTATGAACATTCACTTTCGTGTCTTACTTTGCCCCTGGACTCAGCACTTCACTGCATTACAATTTCCATCACACAACCAGTTGGCCCTGATCTGTATTAAGCACTTGGAGTACTGGAATATCATCTGAGACACTTGCAGCAGTCAGGTGAAAACTGTTTGACTTGTGAAGAATTACGACTTCCCATTTTTAATGTCTTGGGTGAGGAAAACGAAATACATTATGTCTGAAATTTACTGTCACTGTGGGAATTTGGGGTGTTCGGGATGTCACTGAGCCAAAATGACATTATACAATGTCATTCATTCTAGCATGAAGAATATTCAATGTTCTCTAAAGCATGGGTACTTTTTCAACTCTGTACCTAAAATCAGAGATTTCACATAGTCCGGGACACTTTTTGCTTCAACACAATCAATGAATCAGTTACTTAAGGAACACTGCATAAAAACACTGATAAAAACTATGACAATGGTTATAGATATTCAATTGACATATTTAATCTCATAGTTCTTTCCCAGATGCCTTCAGCATCAATATGTTTGATCACTTGATTGACAGTTGACAGTTGACGACAACTGGTTGGACGATCCTGGATGCTGGCATGTGTTCATCAACACATCAAATCTAGTTGTTTGGAGTTACACTGAATTCCAGACCAGGCTACCAACTACCAAATTTATGCTACCGCCATTTAACAGAGGGTCCTGGTGATTAATATACCTGTCACTTCAGCACTGGCTCGTTAGAGTGGTTGAGGTCCACCCCTCACCCAACCCCTCATCTTGGAAAGATAAGCATTCCATTCTGCTTCCTCTGAAATGGCCTCCTGGGTGTGGTCAAGAGGGGAGCAGATATCCAGAAAGAGCAACCAGAAAGAGCACTGATAAACATTACACCACCCTAGTCAGCCATTATCAGCCTCACCACAAGGCCAGGCTGCATCATGGGTGTGGCTTCATGGTTTATGTGGCAAAAGGGTTAAAACAATATCAGGTAGCTAAGAAAAGGTGTCTACGTTCAGCGTGTAAAGTGGCTCACAGCTGAAATGTTTATTCCACTTGGATAGTCATGTGAAATAGTGGAACACATATTATTTTCTTCTTTCAATGCTGACTGAAAGTTTAACAACTTTTTTTTTTACAGTGATCATAATGGAATAGGATTTACAGTTTAATGACACCCAACAAATAAACAGGTTAGAACAGGTTAAAAGCCAGAGTCTAACTCAATGAACAGGTTCTCCTACATGTAAATAGTCATGACCCATTTCAATAGAAATGTTCATTAAAGGGACACTCCTTCCCCTACAGCTATGTTTAGGTTTGAAACTCGAATTGTGCAATCCCATCCCTTACCTGAGTGACTGGAACTCTACTCCTCCCCATACAACACTTGTAGGCTCACACCATTCTCTATTCCAAAAGTGGGTCGCCACTTTTGCCACAAAGATGTGGTTAGCCACTTTTGTACCCTTAAGTATTTGAGGTTAGGGGTTAAAGGGGCAAGAAAGGGGCACAAAACAGTACCCAACATATATACAGTACCCTTAAATTCACATGCTAGTCTGTAGTGGGGATTCTAGAGATTGGTGGAACCCCAGGCAGACAACATGGGATGATCAGTCAGAATGGCCATGGATCCCTTATCTGACAATATCAAACAGAATATACAGAAGGAGAAAATTGTTTTATTTGCAAGAACCAATATATAAATAACCTATTAAATTCAACAAAATTCAAATAAGCTAACTATAGGGTATTTGACATGGCTGTTGGGGTCCCCTTGTGTGGGGTCCAAGGAAGTTTTAGAAGTTGCCTGCCTTGCCTGTTGGCAAAATACATCTGAGCTACTGTGTGACGAGTGCACTGTTGTGTTTGGTTTGGAACAGTATGGTTCAGTCCATGGTCAAGGGGATGTTTCTAGTACCAGAGACGACCTTAGCTATCCCTTTATTTTGTCAACAGACATTCCCTTTAACTTGTGACAGAGACATAATGCTATCATGGGGGCAGAAAGTGTGGTGTAAATGAGACCAACCCCCTATGAAAAAAGAGTCAACCGCTTCTGAATATTGTGAGAGAAAGGCTGTCACCATCAAAGCCGAATCCTTGTGTAGTGCTTTCTAAAATTATTCACCTTAAAGGGCAATGCACTGAGTTTTGTCAACCCTTACTTTAAAATAACTAAAGATAGATTGATATGTCTATTTACCTTGTGTAAAGACAGTACATGTCAACTTTTCCAGTAACAGTACTTTATCAACTTAACATGCATAGCAATACATTTGAATAGAAACCCAAAGCTTTTAAGACTTATTGTGAACAAATACAATGTAACTTATATAATTTTGATGGTGAATCTAATGGTCACTTTGAAAGGCCGTCTTTGAAGTACTTTAGGAAAGCAAATGTGGGAGTTAGAAATTAGTGTTTGAGGGGGAAAAAGTGGGGGAACGTAAGTGTCAGAAGAAAACAGTACCATAAAGACTCATTCACACAAGTTTATCCGC
The DNA here is from genome assembly GCA_025447815.1 of Percopsis transmontana. NCBI lineage: Eukaryota > Metazoa > Chordata > Actinopteri > Percopsiformes > Percopsidae > Percopsis > Percopsis transmontana. The sequence goes on along the minus strand of JAOEHI010052255.1, from coordinate 9,930 downwards.
CAACCGCTAATGAATTATCTTGGGTGTCAATCACACAGTGAGTTTTTGTTTATTTTAATTTTGTAAAGGTCAGTTCGGCAACCACACTTTCACCCTTTCAACAATTATCCTAAAGTTAGCCTAACGCTGCATTTTATGATGTAATATGCCATCATATTTGACAAAATATGAAATAATGGCCTTCGGATTGTACAATCTTACATTAAATAAATGTAAAGGCAGCTGATATTGAAATGGACTGGAAAGCAATACGGAGGTGACATGGAGGTGACATGGAGGGAAAACAAAAATCAATGGTTGAAAATTCAATTCAATTTTAGCAAAATAAATAAATAAAATTTTCTCAGGAAAAAATAAACAATTTCTTGGCTAAAAAACGATTTCTCTAAAATAAATTTTCTCTGCAATTTTTTCCCCCTAAATAAATAAATTTCTGTGCAAGCAGGACCGCCAGGTCAGAGTAAGCCACGCTTTGCGACTACTGTGTCCCCTTGCGCTAAGTATTCTATTTAGATGTCTGATACGTATGCTAAGCACTAGCCCTTTTTACACAGTGTTTTCAAGGTGAGAATATAGAATATTGTGCCTTCATTCCAACTCGCTGTTCTGTGTAAAAGTTACAGAGACAGAATCCGGGGGTCATTGTTGTTCCACCTTTGTGCCGGCAGTGGAGGTAGTCACAGAGCTGGAACGATGTCTGTGTAAAAGGGACAGCCGGCATGATGGAACAGGGGTGTGACGTTCTGATGCAGATTGTCATCAGAGTCATGCATCCACAAGCAGGGTGTTATTTCATGAATGAAGTAGGCAGATGTGTCTTTAAAAATCAGCTGCTACAGTTGAATTCTATAAGGCCGTCGGCGGTTGCTATGGTACCAACACAATAGTGTCAATAACAGACTAACAAGATTATTTAACGTCACGATCATGTTAAGCATTTATAATCTGTGAGACTACAGATAGACCCTTCTCCGCCAACGCTGTTGTGTTACACATCACGCCTCTGGTTCCGGAATGCCGTATTGCTATGTAAAAGGACACACTGGGGCGGCAGTGAACGTGACTGATTTCATGTCTTTATATTTGAGGCCAATCTCAAAATTCGATGAACCTCTCCCACAGGTGTGTGCCCTCCATTGTTGTGGTTTCCATGTTGCTGACCTGAGCTGGAAGTAAGCTACATTGACCTAAATGAAACAAAAAAATTTGCAAGGGGATATTTTGTATTTTTTTGCATTCTTTGCGAGAACGTTATTTTTTTCAACCATGTATTTTTTTTTCCACCTCCATGTCCCTTACAGGGCTCCGTAAAAGCAAGCTTTACTTGAGTGATTTTAATATCACACTGATTACAGTTTTCTTACTGGTTTGTCAAATAGGCATTTCTGAGTCTTGACAAATAGACCAAAGGGAAGAGCTATCTCCTTCACACAGATGGCTCTTTGCACAGCAACCAGCCCCCGACAAAGTCCTACTATATTGTTTATAAAAGGTAGTCATGAATGAAATCCTTTTGCAACATGATTACACTTTGTGTGTGTCACACGCACACTTGTGTGTCTGTAAAATTGTGACATCATACATTTGTTTAACAGAAAACCTGAGAAAGAAAGAAATTAATATATACTTTGTGTAGATAAAGTGTGTGTGCGTGTGTATACTAAGTCCATGTATTTAGACATGCTAGCACATTGATATTATGCTGTGTGTTTACACAGCTGTCTAACAAGGCCAAAATGTATTAACAACTATTGTTAACACTGCTGTACCTCTTGTTGACAATTAATGAAACACATTTTGTTATCAAGATCATTCTATAGGCAGAAACAAATATACAGAAATATATTATTGATATGTTTTTAACAGCACATTGGGTAGGCCTATTGGTTTACCACAGACAGTGCGGGGGCAATCTCTACCAGCCTTTAATTTTAATAGATTTAAAGAAAGGTGTTTTCTGAATGAAATTGTAATTGTATTTTGGTTACACTGCCTACAAAGCTGAACTGTAGCTATTCACAGTCTCAGGAGACAGGACAAATATGGAGTGAGGATGAGTGAGGGGGGAGGAGAGGAGATTAGGGAGAGAAGGAGATGTGGGAAGCTCGAGGCCAAGAGAAAGCACAGGCTGATTAGAAATGCTTTGGGAAAATATATCCTTTTATAAAAACAAAATTTGAAAGAAGGATAAAGAAAGAGAGTGAGATGGTTAGTAAATCTGGGTATCAGGGTATGTAAAGTAAGTCTAATTGACATGGAGAGCCTGACCGTGAACCCATAAAGCTAACATATAACTAGCCAAAATAGCGGGAGCGTATCTATGTCCCAGGGCCCTATGTTCCCCAGTTAACCCTCCTATTATGTTCGGGTCACATTTGATCCATTTCAAGTTAAAATATTTCATAAATATACATAAATATACAAATATACATTTTTATTGGAACAAGGCTTCAAAACATCTATATACTGTAAACACAACAAAACCAATGGTTATTATTTTATTTTATTTTAAAGGTCTCTAAAAACAACGCCTGTGGTGTTCCGGGTCAAATCTGGCCAGGCAGAGAATATAAAAAATCTGAGTAGTTCTGTGGATACAATTTTACTCAAACTTGACTCAAACTCTTGTATGGGTTGGGTTTGATCCACAAAACTACCCAGAATGCATGCCATACTTTTGAAAATCTGTCTTCTCTCTGGGTCAGATTTGACAGTATTTTTGAAGATTTGTTTTGATGAGATTTTCAACAGCAAGGTAAACGTGGCCTTTTGAATGGATAACAAGTTATTTATGATAACATATGCATTTTATATAGTGCTTTTCTAACCCACAGGCCACTCAAAGCGCTCACATCCATATCTCACATCTACCCATTCACATACATTCACACGCCGATGGTTGTGTCTGCCATGCAAGGCGCCATCCAACACATCAGGAGGAGAGAGGATTAGTTGTCTTCCTCAGGGACATATATAGAACTGGAACTGGAAGACCCTTTTTCGTGTTCCTATTATGTGCCAAATAAATATGGGACCCTGGGAACATAGGAATTACCCCAAAAAAGCTAGCACAGTGGGCTTTGCTAGAATATGTTATTTTTTCCTCTACCCAAATTCCAACAGCTTCAATAGGCCTAACCTACAAATTTATATCTTATCCTAACGTCAATATAAACAAGCAAATTAAAGGGGAACTTTTATTAAAGTTGAATTGAACGTTAAACGCTTGACTCTGTAGCTTCCTTACCATGCTGATGTTAAGAACAAATTAATCGTTCATGGTACAGTAGTTTCCCCACTACGCTTAGCACACTTCCTTTGGACGCATTAAATCAGCTAATTAAGTAGTCTAATTGAAGTTATGTTGCTACGGCCCCCCCGGGTCGATTAGCTCCCCGGCGCTTCACACTTGGAGGTCAGAGTTCGTAGGGCAAACAGAGGTGACCGGATCTTCGTGTTCCTACAGCGAAGGTGAAGCAGAAACATGATGCCAGTGTGTGATAAGGGTGGGTGCAGAACAACGGTGAAAGGATTTAGAGAAAGGAAGAAGAGACAGAACTGTAGGGGCTGTGGAGGAATAGAAGGAATACCTACAGTATGAAGGCAAATAATAATAGGACGAGCAAGGAACACAGAAGAAAATTGAGAGAATACAGAGGTTATGAGGGAGAGATCCAGTTGATAAGAAAACAGGTGGATTGAACAGGGAATGGAAAAAGGCACTAACTCAAGGACCTGGAAAACTGAAATTAAAGAGTGAAGGGGATAAATTGGAGAGCGAACTAAAATAACAACATAATTGTCAATATGTACATAAGCAAAGAAGACAAGAAGGTGATGGTAAAATTACAGGCTAGCATTGAAGAAAACAATGTCTATACTCTCCTACCATGAAGCCTCTTTTGCAACATATTTTTCATGTATGTGTGTGGGATTTTTATAGGGAATATCCAATCATCACAGGCTGAATATACCCCACAAAAATAAAGTGAAAATCCGTAAATTGACAATTACGATTCATTTTTCTTTCCATTTTTTCCCACTCCTAAATACTGCACACTTGCTATTTTCAAAATATCACACTTCTGAACTTTATTTTCAAAAATATTCTGCATAGAGTTACAATAACACCAAAAACCTTTGTTGACTAAGCAAACCGGAACAACAAAAAAACCAGTGTTTTACATTTCTGTGTCACCCATTCTGAGGATATCACACATAGGGATCATAATTCCCACCACAATTAAGCAGTTCCAGAGTAGTAATGGCATTGGTTATGAAACCACTACTACGTAAGACCACTAACTTTGTGGTTATGAGCACTGGGACCCATGGTTAAATTGAATTGCATTAAAATAACTCCTGGGATTTATCTTATTTAATAATCAAAATAAAATAATATCTTTTTGTTTAAACTTCACTATTGTAAAACATTAGTTCAGGTTATAACCACGTGGCATAACAGAAAAGAATCTGAATACATAAAGTATACATACTGTACTAGGGATGTCCCGATCAGATATCAAACATCAGTATCAGAGCCGATCCAGGCATTTTTTAACTGATCGGGTTCAGCAACCATAGCCCAATACAGAGCCAGATCTATTTTCGTGTTTGTCAGTTGCGCAGATTGTAACGTTCCGTCACACGCAACAGTAGGCCCAGCTTGAAACTACAAACTATCGAGCTGTTAGCCGTTTAAATTGGAAACTCAAAGCAGCCAACAGCTACCTGCAAAGTGAAGCTTACTCAGATGAAGAAAGCTGCGTCTGTGCTTTCTTCATTACTGGCATATGCTTCTCCTGGTATCTCCTCCATGCTCTTGAGACTGTACTGGGAGACACAGCAAACCTCCTTCTGACGGCACGTATGGATGTGTCATGCTGGAGGAGCTGGACTACCCGTGCAACCTGAATGGGCTGCCGGTACCGTCTCATGCTACCAGTAGTGACAAAGACACTAGCAAAATGCAAAACTAGAGAAGAATCAGTCAGAAAGGATAAGAGAGAGCAATTGTCTGTGGCCACCACCTGTAAAACCATTCCCTTTTTCGGGGTTGTCTTGCTGTTGCCTCTCCAGTGCACCTGTTGTCACTTTCATTTGCACCAAAACAGGTGACATTGATTCACAATAGCTTATGCCTCTTAACTGGACAGATTGATATCCCTGAAGTTTAATTGACTGGTGTTATATTGTGAGGATTAGCCTATGTGTTCCTTTAATATTTTTGAGCAGTGTATTTTATTCCTGAGTGGGAGGAGTTTTCCTTCAACTTTAAGCCTTCATTTATTTTTTTATTTATGCTTACAAAAATAATTTGCTCATTTGAATATGTTTGTAGTACTTCCATCTTTGTACTGTGGCTAGAAGATCTCCCCCACTGAAGCAATCGCCACCTGGAAAGACAATTATTGAATTACAGACGATTATAATATAATGAATCATGATGAAATAGGCCTAATAAGAAAAAGAGCTTGTCTCGTAGTCTGTAAAAGAAACAATATTAATATCAACCTAGGCTCTGTAGAGTAATAAGGTTGCAGTGATTCACAACACACCATAATATTGTGTTATGATGCATACCTTTTAATTCTCCAAAACTACGGGGAACAAGAGGGGAAAAGGTATCAATGCATTTTATAGCCTGCATACCTTGCAATTACCTGCAATTAACTACAGAGAACAAATGGAACAGGTATCACTTTATGCAGCCTGCATATCTAATATTACTTAGGAACTACGGGAAGCAAGAGGGGAAGAACCATGTTGTGTATTTACTTAAGAACAAGCAGGGAATAGGAATAAGCACCAAGGGAACTACAAGGGACAGGAGGATATAATGCATTATGTCTTATAATTACGTTAAAACTATGTGAACAATGACAGGAATAAGTCCCTTACCTTTTATTTACCTAGAAACAATGAGGATAAAGAGGGGAAAAGGTGCAAATTTATTTACGGGATTACGGGATTAAGGGGTAATAAAATCATTTGTTCCTTGTAATTTCCCTGAAAGTACAGTTTAATTCCCTGTTGTTCCTTGGAGCAACAAAGTAATTACCTTTTAATTGGTGTTCTGTTAAATAAAGTGTTACAGGAATTAACATCTTGATAACATTTATGTTTGTATATGAAGTTTATAATATTTTATATTTTGATCTACACTGTGTGTGTGTGTGTGTGTATTTGGGTGCATGTGTGCATGTACACTTGGATGAGCGTAACATCTTTGTTGTTTCCTTCCTTTTGCCTTCAGACCAACATTACACACCAGGACGACAGATGACTTTGTGTGTGGAGGCAGGTCTTCCTGTATCCAAAACAAAGATTTTGAAAGCAGATGATACCTTGACATTCAGATGTAATGACATCGTGATTACCGTTTCCCGAATTTGAGCTCTGCTCCCACAGTCCCACAAGTCTACCGAAAATATTGTCCCACAAATAATTTAAAGATTCTCTGAGGTATTTGTTTCTCCACTTAAACATCATGCAGTAATGGCTCATATTACTATATGCGGCATTATGTGTGATTTTGGTACACCATGGATCATGTTCAAGTGCATTTGGAGCATTTGGAGTGAAAGTTGGCCTTGTTCGCTTACAGTACTTGAGCATTGCTATAGGAGAAGTTGTCTCATAACCGGTGAAGGGTGGATTAATGTAAAAAAAAAATGTTTTTAAATCACAGGTAGAAATTAAGGTTGAACATCAAAAAGGAAACAATATACTAAACGTTACCTTTAAATCAATGCAAAATAATGGAATTGTGTACAGTGCAGATAAAGCACTGAATAGAGGCACTTCAGTCTACCTCTATATTCTATATGTATATATATATGTATTTCATACATGTAGCTATACCATATAATTGTGATTAAAAAACATTCCGATTTGAATAGCAATGTTTGATAATTTTTCTAAAAGGGTATTCAAGGATGGAGAAACAGCCCACCATTCTTTCCTGTGGGCAAACCTTTATAACAAAAAAAAACTACAAAAGACACATTCATCCCTGTTCTCTCACACTCCTTACCAATGAAGTGAGACACAACACAAAGAGCATTTACATTAAGATTGTGTGTGAGAATAAGAGGTGTCAGAATAAACCAATTCTAACCTTTTTAGATGAATTGAGTCATCATTTTAGGATTGAAAAGATACAAAAGATACATTTTTCAGTGCAGAAAAATGTACACATCCAAATCTGACATCAATTGCATCTACTAGTTACAGGTACACTATACGTTTTAGTGACCCCCAGAACCTCACATTTCTGCCCCCACAGAAATATGGAGAATGGTGTGGAGACGCTTGTGTCTGGACCTGTAGCCTTCACCTTAAGTGGATTTCTCATCAGACAGCGAGAGAGGCATTGGATTAAGGACGGGGGTGGATTAGCGAGGAGAGAATGAATACAAAAAAGAGAGAGAGAGAGCAGGGAAAGGCTTGTTAGGAAAAGATCCAAAGGGGGACTCGGGGGAGGGATGCACTCAAAAGGAAAATAGATAAGAGTGAGCAGAGAGAGGGCAGGAGAGCCATGGAAAAGACAAGATACTGAGAGAGAGAAAGATTTGCATCACTGATACACTGATGCCGGACAGCGGGCACACAGGATACAGACAGGCAGTTTATTCGCTGACAGATATTCCCAATTTCACAATCAACAGACATCTACTATCTGTACCTTACATGCTCCACACAATGTATGCTTAGTTATGAACACTGGTTTGCAATCGAAATAACTCTTTGCTTCGAACAGAAAGTGCCTTCTTAGCATGGTCAGCTTGTTAATCGTGGCAACATCTGATTGCACAGGAATTAAAAATGTTTCTAAAATACATTTGTCAGCCCTGCAGTGTGCTAACCTTAAAAACTTACATGGGTGCAAGAATCCTTGGTAATGTTGAATTTAATTGAATTAGCATCTTATTTCCTAAGGGAGCTACCAATGTTTTAAACCTATTCAAAGAGTAAATGCAGGCACACTGCTAAAGACTAGAGACAGAGTACGAAGGGATCACTATTTCTAGATCTCTATTCTCAGATGTGTTATTGTGGTTTCAGCTTTTTCTGCATGGCTGTTTGTCATTTACCGTCAGAGTGGGTGAAACCTCAAGATAAAGGGCTCTGTCTCCTTCATGTGGCCTGCTGGTTTTGCTCCCTGGCTGGTGCTGGCGAGGCATGTATGTGCCTTCGGGGGCTCCCCAACCAATTGTGGGGCAAACGACAGGACAAAATGCCGTGGGTGAGGCCTGGGCGCAGCGGTGTGGGGCGGAGCAGTATGGCACAGTGGCAGCCATTTCCACCCCATCGCTGCGAGCCGATAGGGCCAGATGGACGCGCTATAGCGCAATGGCCTAACCTACTTCCTTTCTCTACCTCCCCTGAGGATTTGCCAATGGCCGTCCTGTCGGGCAGCTCTTTGCAAACGGCAGTAGCTTCTGCAACTGAGCCCGGCGAACAGACATGGATGCCACTGAGCGAGCGATCCCCGAAGGCTGTACGGCTGCTGAGGGTCATTCATTTAGCTTGTGACAGTCTTTTGGCTTGTGGTCTCCTTCTGTCATACCAGCACCCCCACCTCCCCCTATCTTGGAGCATTTCCAGCCTCAAAGCAAGAAGCATGTGATGGCGGGTGCAGAGGGTAGGGAAGGGTGGGGCTGTAGGCTCAGATCCAGGCCTTAGCACAGGATGAGCAGGATGCTGCGTGTCCGCTCTTTGATTTCCTTAAGAAAGGTCCGCTCCTTGATTTCAATATAGTGCCCCCAGAACCCCTGTTCGCTGTTGATGATTGAATCACTGCTTTAGGGGGAGGGGTAGAGAAGGGTGTGAGACTTTACGCTGTGGTTTGTGTGTGTAAGTGTGTGCCATACTCTCCCATTAGCTTCACTGGCCACCCTTAGATGAAAAGACTCCTTTTGTCCCTTATGGAACAATATAATCTATGGTATGAGAAAAGACTGTGCATTTTGTAGAAATGAAACCGTCAAGCTAGCAGTCTCTTCTGAGCTACAGAAGGGACTGCTAGCTTGACGGTTAAACTTTTCCGGGTTATTTTTTCATGGCTGTGTTCCAAACAAATGGCTTTACATCTTTTTTAGCCGATGTAAAGCAACGTGACGGAAAAATGGCTTTGCCACAAAAGCTCCTCAATTTCTCAGCTTTATTCTCCCTCCGTCTGGCTCGGACTGTGCACTCCACCTACATACACTGTAGAGAAATTAAAGGCAGAGCAAGGAAAGAAACATCTGTTGGCTCCCATTGTGTCTAGATGCTTACCCCTCAACCACACAACCACCACCATTTACAATAATAGACAGACAGAATGAAAGACATAAATGGACACAAATTATTCATATCTTTACAACGATTAGGAGAGCTGGCAGGGAGAGTAGGTAGCTTACATTTACGTTTCACACAGAAAATCACTCATGCAAGTCTTCCCATAGATAACAGTCCTCAAGCATAGATCAAAACAGCAGCCCGCATATCATCGTCTTTAGAGATGGCATTTTGTAATCAAAAATAAATTCTTAGGGCTAGAAACATGCCATTTGGCCTAACATAGTGTGTCCACTGTCACCTAACCTAATACATTTTGTGTATAAAAAAATTTGTATTTGTATGCAGGACATGAAAATAAATTTGATGAATGTTATGCATGCATAAACACCTTTGTGAATTTAGCATTTTGCATCAAATCGCCATGAAAACCCTCAGTTAAGAGGAACTACTGTATATCCAGCAAAGGTCCCACCACCATTGTGTCTGAATAGGAATATAAGACACATGCACCAGCAATGCAAAAAAAAATAGTTTTGGTTTAAACTCAGAGAGCGCATGCCCCTTGTGTCACGGGGCTAGGGTGTCTGTCTTGTGTGTAGTGTGTGTTTTGTCGTTGTACGTCTTTTCCCTGTTAGGAGGTAA
>JAOEHI010052254.1:28053-47288 GCA_025447815.1 Percopsis transmontana | reverse complement strand
GTGAGGATTCTGGCAGCAGAGTTCTGTACTAATTGGAGTCTATTGATGAGTTTTGTTGGGATGCCAGAGAGAAGAGATTTGCAGTAATCTAGGAGTGAAGTGACAAAGGCAAGGATTAGCAATAGTAGCATCCATCCGTCAAATTTGAATGCTTATCAGATATATAACAATAGGTTACAATAACACAATGCTCAGCTCTGAACTCTAGTGTCAAAATAAGGTACTGCTCATTGTTATTTTGACACAAATCACAGTTCCTTTGAAAGACGGGAGAGGGCACTAGGGTATAGTGGATTTCTATTGCACTGATGTACAGTAATTTATATGATTGCCCACTTTGTGCGTGTGTGAGGGTGTCAATGTTTGTGATCAAATACATGAGGGCAGGATAGTTTAGTGGTCTGGGTGTTGGACTCCCAGCCGGTAGGTCGTGTGTTCGAGCCCCAGAGTTGGCCTATCCTTGAGCAAGATGCCTAACCCCTACCTCCTCTATGTAATAGCAACATATAATTGAAAGTGGATAAAAGCGTCTGCTAAATGACCTAATTGTCTAAAAAATACCCTGCGTGATTACAATGGAGATTGAAATGTAATCGATTGCTTCTGGAAATATTAAAATTTGTGAGGTTGTGCAATGATGGTCTACATGTAGTCTATTATAGACTAGTTGCTATAATCAAGGCCCCACTTTGCTAGGACCTAACGAGTGTGCTGATGTTTAATAGGTTACTGATAACAAAAATTCTTAAGCGTTACAAAGTTCTAAGCACCAATGAAACCTATATGGAAGATCTGCGTATAATCTAGTCAATAAAATGCATGTCACGCGTTTTTAAAGTAATAATAAAGGTTTGACTGACGGAGGGGGGAATCGAATAGGTGAGGCTGTTCATTGTGACTGAAGTCAGTAGAACTGAATCGCGCACACATGGCAACAGCGGTATTCACTCACTCAGTTCAATATTTAGTTCGCTGTGGATTCTGGGAGGACATTGCCCAGGCTTGTTACCGGGGGCTGCCACTGGATCAGAGACGAACCGCTGTGTCCTATTCTGTAAGTCATTTAATGGATTTAAGTAACAGCACCTCGGGCCACTCGCTGTTCTACAAGAATGGTCGAATATGTTGTATATTTGTCGAATTGCTCATGAATGTTGCCTTTTCGTCTTTTTCTCGCGCGGAGGCCGAGACAGGAGTGTGGAGAGGAAGGAGTGGGCAGATCCGCGACTGGCGTTTTGGTTTATTCAGAAATCCCGAGGAAAACGTGGCTAAGCAAACAAGCTAATGCCCTGGGGTACGACGCGTATTCCAGTTTCTATCTGGAATGGGAATAAATCTGCCGATATGGGGAACATGTCTGTGCACGTGATCTATTAGAATGCTCGCACGCGGAAATCTCCCTGTCAGTGTCACGCTTCTAAATGAACGACTGCTGTTATTTTAACCCTTCGGCCTGAAGTATAGAATACATGATTCAATATATCTGATTTGGGTGGGTAGATTAAGGTGATTTTTAAAAAGATCTATGGTCCGGATATAATAAACATGTTTTTCATTATTAGAACATAGGAATCTACTTGGTAATCATAGCATAGTCGGTGAAGATACAGATCCCGGACGAATTCATGAATAATAACAAACACAGTGGGGTCCGAAAATCCACTACCTCTATCTCTTATATAGCTCTCATTCTGTCTTTCTTTCCGTTCTGTTATGCCGTTCTTCACCCCCCTCTCTTCCCTTCCCTTATCTCTCCTAGGAACCATTCCCATGCCCTGCTCAAGTCTGCTCGAATCTTTCCCACTATTGGTTTAATCATTCATCAAAATCTGACACAAAATCAATTTGTTTCAGCACAAGTCAGGACAATTTAATATTATCAAAAACATTTCAAGATGCCTGTTTGTCTTTTATAGTCTAAAGTAATATAGAATAATCAAATAAATAATCTACAGATGGATTATAAAAATTATAATTAGTAGCATCCGTACTAAGCACATTTGCGCTTCATTGCCTTTAATTTAGTGGACATTAAGGGAATGAATGAGAAAACAAAAAATAAGATTAAGAGATTTCATAAATTTGTAAATAAACAGACCCTACTAGTGGACTTAGACATTTGAACCCCACTGTAACTAGCAATAACCTTTATAAAATGTAATTGCTGTTCAGTGGGTTTTAATATGCACTGTGAAAGGATTCACCGCCTTATCGATGGTTAGTTATTAAATAAATAAGGCCGATTAGTGAATTTCTTTTTTTTTTAATGAAAGAAAATAGCTTAAGGTGTTGGGTCACAATATGTTATTTTCTTATACACAAACTGGTACCACAATAAGTGAAATGGACAAAAAATGCCCCTGTTTTACGTGCTGGCAGAGTCTCACACTGGTAGTGGTACCAGCACCATGTCCAGCCGAGGAGGAAAGAAGAAGATGACCAAGATCTCCAGGTCGACCAAGGCCGGGGTCATCTTCCCTGTTGGGCGCATGCTGCGCTACATCAAGAGAGGCCTGCCCAAGTATCGCATCGGTGTCGGAGCGCCAGTCTACATGGCAGCAGTGCTCGAGTACCTCACCGGTGAGAAGGGTTGCAGTGGACTGGGTTCATTATGGTCAGAGAATCAGAACAGTACAGTACATTTTCACATATAAACAAAACTTTACACAAGTATCGAAATGTACAAGATAAAGTAAAAAAACGATGTAAATATTGTGAAAGGGTGGGGGTAAACCATCAATGATTGGTGTGTGTAGATCTAGATTAGTTATTTTTTTTTACAAGATGAATGATTTTCATGATTGAAACATGGGTATTCCAATTGTTTTTATTTTTACACTTTTAACTACAAAACTTTGTGATTGTATTGACTCTCTTAGACCTAGCTATTCAGCTATCAGTCAATGATTAACAATAGCTTTTTCATTTCGTACTTATTTTAAAAATTAATAATCTATTAATTTTTACGCTTCGATGTTTGGACTCCAGGGGAAAATCACTTATTTTGAAAAAATGGTGCAAGAAAGGTGGTTGTGATGTTTTCCAAGCTCTCATCTTCTGTTCTCATCATGTGTAGCTGAAATCCTGGAGTTAGCAGGAAATGCAGCCCGGGACAACAAGAAGGGTCGCGTTACACCACGACACATCCTGCTGGCCATTGCAAACGATGAAGAACTGAACCAGGTCAGTTGTTGCACATATTGTAATTGTGTTTTTAGGACTGGACAATTCCCCAACAGTAAACCTTTACACATTATTACACATTTACTGTATAAGATGCTTTAAATCATAAATATTATTAGGACTTTTAACTGGCTACTTGACTAAATTGATTGTTGTTCCATATGCAGGGGCTATTTTAGATGTTACTATATCAATTATTTCATTTGTGTGGGCTGTATTTTAAATTGTTCTCAATTCACCACCCCTTGACCATTGACCCACATAATTAAAATCAAGCTATACTTTATTATTATACTTTAAAGGGGTCGATGCCTGATCTAAGAAATTGCACAACTGTGTCTCTGTCTATCGGGTCCCAGCTGCTGAAGGGTGTGACCATCGCAGCGGGGGGTGTGTTGCCCAACATCCACCCGGAGCTGCTTGCTAAGAAGAGAGGAGCAAAGGGAAAACTGGAAACTCCCGCCACGCCAACTCCCGAGAAGAAACCCAAGACGGCTAAGAAGCCAGTCACCAAGAAACTTGGTGGGAGAAAGACCGGAGGAAAGGCCAAGGTAAGGCATCAGCTGACTAGAACAGGGGTCTCGTCAATGCAATTGTGCCACAATCATTCATTTTTATTTGACCCCTACCCCTTGTAGCCCTATGTCACATTTTTACTTTTTATGTACACACTCCCTGTTGGTTGGTGCAAAGGTCCTGCACAAGCTATGGGTTGTGCTAAAATTCAATATCCCTTTAAGTTGAATCAGTGGCTTCCCACAGAAACGGGGAGAGGTGAGCAAAGCTGCATCGGCCGACAGCACTACAGAGGGAACAGCTGACAACTTCACTGTGCTTTCTTCTAAGAGCCTTTTCTTGGGCCAGAAGGTATGTCTTACTGGAAATCGTCTGCAGCGGCAACACCAGACTTGTCTAGCTGTGTTACTGTAGTTACTAGATCTGTGTTAATTTAAATAATTTTAAGGATGCTGTGGTGCATGCAGTATGTTATTGCAACAAAGTCAAAGCAAGAGGTGCGTTCAGATTCGGCAAACTGGGGCCAACGTTTTCTTAGAACTTTAAAATGTGAACGTTTTTGTGTAAATATTATCATTTCAAAATATAAATGCCTAAGGCTTTAGCAGTATGTGATATATGCGAGTTAAACTAACCTAAACTAACCAAAGAGATCAATACAATCGCTTAGCTAATGCTAAGGATTGATAACGATAGCATACAAAAAAGAGGCTTTCAGAAAAAGTATAAAATCAAACACTTTTCTGGGAAAACTTCTATCTGGGAACACATCTCCCTTAGTCCAGCGTCCATGTTCACCGAGAACTACATCCTCAGACCGTTATGTGTGTGTTCGCAAACACAGCCAACTAAAAGCAACCGAAAAACTGTTTTGAAAACTTTCACAAACATTTGTCTTTGTTTGCAATTTGGAACGCACCTCAGGTCTTAATACGGTTTTAAAGAACACTGTGAAAACACAGTGAAAAGTAAATTGTAAGAAAAAATCAAATTTAATGTTATGAGCAAGTAATGTAGATGGACTTTCTCACAGTACCTACATCCCCTGTACGATCCCAGTGCCATGCAATGTTTGCAATCTAACTTATTGGACAGTTTTATGTGGTCTTGACGCACTGGTATGTATTTCTAGAAGGATAGCATTACAGATTAAAAAAAATAATATATCCAAATGTGCAATGAAATATATTTAAATATAGCCTACAGTATTGATTGATGGACATTTTTATAGAACGTTACATTTTAGATGGATAGCTTGCATTACATGAAACCCAAGAGAATTAATTCAGCATAAAGATTATGCCCAATGGCTGTTTGCTCTCCAGTTTTGCCTCAGTTATAAACCAGGAAGGTACTTGATTGGGTAACTAATCACAGATAGCTCCAGTTGCTGAAGTCAAATCTGCATAATGACCCCAAAGAAATTTTCCTCCCGTTGATTGGAGAAAATGAACCCATGAATAGATTTACTTGCAGTATGTATATTTATTGGATTAGAACAAGTCCTCCCTCAGGCTTACTCTCTGTTATTTGCACATGCACATTTATGTTCTAAATGCACGTGTAAATAGAAAATGACCAGTAAGAAGTCCAGTCCTCATTAACTCCTACCCATCACATACAGTACAAAACTAACAGTTAAAATTGAATTCCTGTACACAACACAGTTTATTGCTAATTTATTATTTATGGTGGCACAAACTATTTGGTAAGGTTCCCAAATCCTGTTTTCAGGGAGGCTTCTGTCTTTCTTAGGGATTGCTGAGCCCTTTGTGCCCCCCCCCCCCTCTCTCTTAGTTTGCACCCTGCGTGTATGACTAGGATCTGTATGTTTCGTTTCTTTGAAAATACTACCTGGATATCATTCCTACCATTTAAAGGGTACCCAGACAATTGTATGTTGTTAAGGGAAGGGAATTCTGTGTTTCAGTACCTCTGCTAAGGGAGTCTCTGCAGTTAAAATTACAGTTAACTATACTATACTAGATATACATGTACACAAATTCAACACACAAGTTTGGTGAGTTTTAACACCAAACTCGCCAAAAGTGTAGTCAGTGAGCATCGCACGAGAGGTGCTAGGTGTTAGACTACAGTAGTACTTTACAGTAGTACGAAATTGATATCCCTTAGCATGTGGGTCTCTTTTTTTTATTTTTTTATTTATTTTTTTATTTAACGGCTTTGCTTCCTCCTTCCTTTCTTCTTTGCCCACTTCCCTCCTTCTTTGCCCACTCCCTCGTCTTACCATTGCACGCCTCCCTTCTTATGCCTGCCCTCCCATTTCCTCTTCCTCTTCTTGCCTCACCGTTCACAGCTCAACCTTATCCACAGTGAGGTCAGTAACTTGGCTGGCTTTGACGTGGAGGGGGTTATCAACCCAACTAATGGTGATCTTGAACTTAAAGATGATCTAGGTGAGCCCCCTCCCCATCCTCTCTGGCCCAGCGGGGGTTAGCAAAAAAAATCCTTGAAGTGCAATGGCTCCACAATCACTGCAAAATGTAATCTGGGATTACAAATAAATACACACAAAACAATATTGTTGGGGGGTGGGAAAAACTTGTGGGCTCGCATTAAATTTCTTTAATGCTTTGTGATATTATACAGTATATTATATTCTTATAGTTTATGCTTGTACTGTATATTTTGCAAGCTATGAGACACACTGCACATAGTTTTGGGGTCATATATCGAATGCAATATCTGCCCTCCCCACGGGTTCATAAACTAGGCAACAGGTGTGCATGCTGGCTCTAAAGATCTTTTTGCTGTACCCAAAGGCATGCTATCCCTGTGACCTTCTGCAATGGCCAGTACAAGTATAGTGTATATAATATAGACTAGTATTCCAAATTTAAAAATAAATATGTAATCACAATAAAATCCTGTGGAGTCATTCAAGGATTTTATGTAATAACCCAGAGAGCAGTTCCTCCTTTTTTCCTATAAATCACATCATCTAGATGTTTTATGGTGTATTCCAGCTCATCCCCAATGCAGTTGGCTATCAAATCTCAGCTTTCAAATAAGCACTGCCAACTTCATTACACAATATATTTATTGAAATATCTGGGACAGTTATTGTATTTAGACAAAGTACAAATATTTGTCTTGTACAAATTATCACTGGTATGAAGACACTAAAACTGCAATATTTTACAATGGCATTTGTTGTTTACAGCCTTGTTGTAATGTTGGTGGCCTGGAATATGATCATAATATACTGGGTTATGTTTGTTCCTTAATTACCTATTCCTGAATGCAGGATTGCACAATCAACCAGATACTAATCTAAATTAATATTTTGTTGTCATTTACTGCCAGTAAACATTATATGTTGATGATTAATAAAACAATCGTCATATGATAAATCTGGCTCTTTAATCCTGCTTTCTGATTGGATAGTCAGATATTTGTGTTCCAAGTTGTCTCCTTTCTGTTTCCTGTGATGTCATCAGGCAATAAGGAGTGAACTTCTTTCTTCTCCTTTCATCCGTTTCCACCTCTTTTCTTCATATTGTTTTTCTCGCAATTCATTGTGTTTTACTGCCATGTTGTTTGCGTGTTGTTGTTGTTGATGTTGTCTGTAGTTGCAAGTTGTCCAAGCTGATATTTCCATCGTCCAGAGTGACGCTGTCGTTCACCCAACCAACGCCAGCCTCTATGCAGGTGGTGAAGTAGGTAATGGAGCTCCTACAACCACTGAGACTGACTATCTCTCTCGCTCTCTCTCGCTCTCTCTCTTGCTCTCCCTCTTCCTCTTTTGGTCCTGTTCTCGGAGGGAAAAAAAACATTGCAATCATTATATTGATAATATTTTACCCTCATGGGTGTGTACACCAGAATTCACCTTGTTTCACCTAACACAAATGAGGGTTCAGAATTAAATCATTTTGTGTAATCAATGGACACATCAAGGGTCCTATTTTAACGATCTAAGCACACATGGCATGGCGCAAGTGAATTAAGGGCGTGTCCAAATCCACTTTAGTTTGTTTAACGGCAGAAAAATGGCCAGGCATATGGTTCAAAAGGCCTGTACTTAATTATTCATAGGTGTGTTTTGGGCGTAACATGCAATAAACCAATTAGTGTCATCTCCCACTCCCTTTAAGAGTCAGGTGCGCTTGCACCTTGGCGGATTGCTATTATAATGGTACATTTGCCAAGTAGTAAGAAAGGACGCTTCTTGATAATGCGCACTTAAAATAGCAGTGAAATACTGCGCCATTGAGTTAAGACCAGGGTTTTGTTGGTCAATCACGCAATCGCTATCTGCTGCCTCAAGATAGTAATGCGCCAACAATGTGCCTGACCACACCTCATTTTAAGACCAACATGCCACGGGCACTCAAATGGGTGCGAGTGCATTTGCTATTTAAACAACGTGCAACTCCGTCGGTCTGAATCTAGCAAAGACACTTGCGTCGCACTTGCCACTGCTTTGCGCCGGGTGTAAGATAGGGCCCCAAGTTTCTCTAAAAGAAACTACTAATATAATGAGTCATATTTTTTTTCCAAAGACAAGAAAAAGGCACAGAAAATGGGGAAGCCGTGTGTGCAACAGAGATAGAAAGAGTTAAAGGGGAATTATGGCCAACTTTTACCTAAATCAAATTTTCCCATCTCTCCCAACTTTTGCGATTGTTTTTGACTAAAATCTAATCAAACTCTTCAGTTTAGAGTTCTGCAATCTCCACTGTTGAGACTCCATAGATTATAATGGAAACAAACGTGGCTTTGAAAAAATGTCCAAAGACGTGGTTGTATTTTCTTGTTTTGATGAGATCAAATATACTCATTTGTTACAGCTCTTTACACTTCACATACAATACACATCCATATCTCACTATGATACTGGCATATGTTCAGACTCTAACTGGCTAGGTGAAATTGGCATGCAACCTGCCAGTTCTACAACCGGTGTGTTTGTATATGCCTGCCTGTCTGTTGGTTCGTCTGCATGGCCATTACCCCAGCTGTCCTCTCTCTCTGTATCCACACTATACAGGGACAATCTGACCTGAGCCCTGTTTTGCTCCTACAGGCACAGCTCTCGAGAAGAAAGGAGGACAGGAGTTTAGTGAAGCGCTCCAGGAGTTAAGAAAGAAAAATGGCCTCCTAGAGGTGGCTGGTGGTAAGTACATGCAATGGAATGTTATTGATTGGCTATATTCCAGTTTATGGCTTAATTTCTGTAATAACTATTCCCATATTTCCATACAAAAACGCTTTGGCACCACAGGAAGATGGCTTTGGAACTACGGCCCAGCACACAAAGGCTAATAAATGTTTTTTTGGTTAAGCATTCCTTTAACACATTGCAAAAAACAACCGCTTTGGCTTTCCATAACTATTCCATAATGTGAGACATTCCTCCGTTATTGCATTTATCCTGTGAACAGAGCAGCATTTATATACAGTAATCAGCTTCATTGATGTGTTCTAGCTGGATAATGTGTGTCAATATAACGGGCCTTGTGACACTATCCTGATCATGCAAACATCACAATTTATTTCAGAGCAGGTAGCAGCTGCCAACAGCAATTAAGTGCCTGTGTTTGGAAAATCAACTCCACGTGGGTCTTGATTGGTTGAAGGTGGTCCAATCACCTGCTAATGATTTGGTTGACACCTATTGGCACCGCCTCTGACAAACTACTTTTCAGTGGAGAGTTTCCAGACTGATTCATAAAGTGGCACAAATCATGGAGCTTGCAGAATCAGGCTGATCTTACCAGGCTAGTCTATACCCACTTGTATTGATTTTAAATAAAGTCCCACTTTTACTTAGAAGCTATTGAATAATTTGGACATTTTATACATTATTTCAAATTGCAAATATACTATGAAATATATTCTGAATTAAACGCATAACAATCGGTGTGACCAAAGAATTATTTCATCCTGAACACCAGTTGGTGGATTTATATTGAAGGAAGGCTGCTATAAAGCGTACGTTTAACAAAAGTTCAATATCACTTTAATCTAAATTTCCATTCATTCACTATAACACACAGACATGGCTTGGCACTTGTATCTTTCACTCTCTCTCCATCTCAACTCATTTTCTCCATTTACTCTCACTCATTAGCCATCTCCCTCGCTCTCCCACTCTCTCCCTGGGCCACGTTAGCCCAGCAGCTTGACTCTGTGTGTGGAGCTCATAAGTGTAATACCAAGTGAATGAATGCAGAGCCAGCTGAGTCTGGGAGGGAATCTGAAAATCTGGATTGGCCAAACCCTTTTTTCCTGACCAGACGACCCCATACAAAACGGCTGTTTGTCAGTACATCATTTAACCTTACTCTGCACTTCTCTGCTTTCGGGGCAGAGATAACTGTATTATTGCAGTAGCCTATGCCTAAATGTTCCTTTTATTCTTTCAAACCTAGTAGTGGAATATGCATTTAAGTTTTCAAACATAAGGATGAACACTTTTTATTGTTTTATGTTACACTTATTGCAGGTTCTAGAGGTGTGAAGTTACATTTAATGCTTTTTTTTTAAGAAGGTTGCACACTTTGTCAGCTTTGTGTTGAGTTTTCCCATTCACAAGAGAATAAGCATATGATTTGCTTCATGCACTTGAAGGCTGAGGGACAGCTATATTCTCCTGAAGTAGTTTTATGTTTGCAGTAAGTGATGCAAATAGGCACTGGTCATTGTAGACCCAAACCAAGATGGCTTATTATTAGTTTAAGTGATGTTAAAGAGCAACTTTTCTATATTTTGTTGTGGTCCAGTCCATTTCTGTCTGTTTCTATTTCACACACTCCCTCAAGTGCATTTTAGATTTAGTATTCCTATTTTCCCAAACCGAAGAACAATTCCAACTGTACAATCATGAAAGAGGCAATCATCCTATTTCCATTCCCCCTGCAAGAACATCACACGGGGCGGTCCTGCTGGCTCTTGCTCTCCCCTCAGTCTCCACGAGCCATCTGGAAATCAGCTTGTCTCGGGCTTGGAACCTGTTAGCTGGTCCAGTCCAGGCATATGCTAGCTGTGGGCTAATGACTTGTGACTGGTCGGCTTTCTCACTTCACAGCGCCGGCGGGGGCCTTTGGTGGAGTCGAGAGTTTTTTTTTTACTGCACTGCTGTTTGATGGAGAGAAAAACTAGATTCCTTAAGTCCACAGCCCAATGATGTGTCTCAATTACATCCAGAAGCGGACGTCTCTTTAACTCTCTCTCTCTTCCCCTTTATCTTCCACGGAGCTCTGGGCTTTACTCTGGCTGTCTGGAGAAGTGATTCCTCCAGCCCACCTGTGTGTAATGCTCTGCTCCAACACTATTAAAGCACAAAGCAAAGTGTTCTCTCAGCAGATCCCACTGCACGCTGCAGTCTGCACTTGAATTTATAGTGTTGACGAGAAAATGGCTGTGGTAGACTTCAGTGCGCGCGCGCGCACACACACACACAACTCACACACCTCTTCTTTCCTCGCCCCCTCCCTTCCCTTCTCTCTCACTCTCACTCTCTCACAGCTGTCCTGACCGCTGGCTACGGCCTGCCGGCCAAGTACGTGATCCACTGTAACAGTCCAGGCTGGGGCTCCGACAAGTGTGAGGAGCTGCTGGACAAGACGGTGAAGAACTGTCTCGCCCTGGCCGACGAGAAGAAGCTCAAGTCGGTGGCTTTCCCCTCCATCGGTAGTGGGAGGTACGATGGAAGCATACACACGCGCACTTACTTGATTATATTATTTCCATACACTGGATGAGGTTGATTAACACTGAAACACTGATGTACCACACACACACTCTTACAAAAGTATACAATTACCCCATTACAATAAATTTAATATTTGCTGATAACATAACATAACAGTCATCTATCTACATTATAGATTATAAGGGGAAGAAAATTAAACACAAAAGTGATGTTATCCCTTTATTGGTTATTGAAATGGTATAGTTGGCTGTACATAAATTCTGGTTGTAAAATTGTCAACATAAACAGGATACTCTCACAAGCTTACTTCCTATGCAAATGTGCCATTACCAGATCTTACGAGCTGTATCCGTGATGGGGTGTCATCCTATTGCTTGTCGCATTATTACAGAGTCGGACATTGAGTGTGTCTTAACAGCGATTGATGTCCACATGCTTGGTCAACGCTGCACAGAAGTGACTGTCAGTGCGTTTGCTCCCCCCAGGAATGGCTTCCCGAAGCAGATGGCAGCCCAGCTGATCTTGAAGGCCATCTCCAGCTACTTCGTGGCCACCATGTCTTCCAGCATCAAGACTGTCTACTTTGTGCTGTTCGACAGCGAGAGCATAGGGATCTACGTTCAGGAAATGGCCAAGCTGGAAACCAGCTAAAGGAGTTCTAGGTACAAGGCTCCTAATACATCCCCCACCCCACCCACACCCCCCAACCAATGATCCTCCACACACCCCTGCCTGGGTAAAGGCTTGTTCAGGATCTCTAACCCCACCCTCCTCCTGAGAAAATCGAAAAGATGTTTGAGTGAATTGTTTTGGGGGAGGAAAAAATCTTTAAGAAGGCCGGGAACTTGTTTTGCATTATGTTTGTATTTTTCCTATATTTGTTTATATTTCCTATTTCTTTAAAGAAAATCAGGCGTTTTGTAGAAATGCACTGTTCTATCTGAAGTCCTTCTATACAAAAGGTGTCACACAAGAGATTGAGTGAAATATCTCACTTTTAAAATATATAATTTTTAAGAATCATGACAGATGAAACAGAGATTATCAAACCTCAAAAACAAGGCTTACTATTTGAGCCAAACAAATACGGGTTATTGCATGTGATGAGAAGTAAATGCCTCTATCGTATTTTTCTTTTTTTTACTGCAAAAGCTTAAGACAATTGGTTTTCCAAGTGGATTTTTTTTATCTGTTAACTCTTTTTGAAATGTCTTTCGTGTTGATAGTACTGTATGAAGAAAAGTAGAAGAATGATAAAAATGTGGGCTTGCTATGCTTTGGTCTTCAAGAGACCGGGAAGGGGGGTTAAACATTTTATTTTGTATTGACTTTTTCCCCTGTGTGCTGCATAGACCTTTATTCCAGTAAAACTTTTTTTTTTAAGGAACTGGCGTGTTTGAAAAGAACACAAAAAATGTTGTTCACATGCTGGAAAATGTCCCACGTATGTTCTATAATAAATTTGACAGTACACTACCACCAGTCTTGTTGCCATTACCAATGGCAACCCACAGTAATAAAAAATAATAATAATAATAATAATTTATATATATACACAATTCTTGAATTTATATGAATGTTTTTGCAGTACACCAATAGTCTGTTTTTCGTGTTTCTATCAATGTTATTATAGATGGAGTATTTGTGAAATGTTATAGTAAAATATTGGAACTGTAACAGATTTTTATTTTCAATCTGAACTTTCGAAGGCGCCAAATTTTGAGCAAGATTTGTGTTTGTGTTTTGGTTAAGCCATAACGAAATCATATTTATACATTTTGTTGGGATGAGTGGCCCTCTTCTGTTGCGATGGTGTCTCTCACTCAGCGACCACTAGATGGCTCCCTATAATCAACAATTGAATTTTTTTTTTTGTTAGAGCCATTTTCTGAGTTAAGGCATGGAGGTCTGTGGAGGCCTACACACAGACATTTGGAGTTGGATTTGAATTGGAAATACAACGGACACACACAAGAGACCTAATGGCTCAGCTGCATCTTGACTTTTCAATAACTTTCTTATGATTGATGGAAATTGCTTTCTAAAAAAATTGCTACAATCGATGAATACATACAAGGTCTATACTCAGTCCGGTAATAAAATGCCTTTCAAAACATGGATTTGTTCTTGTTGAAATTACATAGTGATTTTGTATTCTCTGAAGAACCCTGCAGAGTATTCTGGGGCTGTAAAAAGAAAATGTCCTTTTGAATCTGTGTGGAAAATGTATGTCTGAAGTTTTTATTGTAGGATAAAATGGCATTGTCAACCCTGGAGACCCTCTCTCTGAGAAACAGATTTTATTAGGACTATTAAACTTTGTGTAATGTGGTGCATTTCAGGACAATGGTAAAATAATTGATTAAACTGAGTACACTATAGTGCCTTTTAGCATAACATTCTAATGCTAACATGTCACATGCTAAGTGTATTTTGGCATTCCAAATTAACCAATTAATAAGCCTGTTGAATATAATTATCTTTACTGGATTTTCATCAAGTGAAATAGGCTCATCAATGAGTACATTTACATGCACACTATTCCACTATTTTATCTATTTTGAATAATAGTGGATTATATTGGAACGTTAAATTGTAATTGTACTCAAGTCACTTTGGGTAAAAGCTGCTAAATTACCAAATTTTAGTCAGTGAATTCAGTTTGTAAATGATTATGCTGAGATACCTGCACAGTGTATACTCTTGGCCTCTGGAACATTATGTTGACCATTCTAGGTTATTTTACTGTATGTAGGTGAGTGTGTGTACCTGTATTTCTACAGTGTATATGTGACATCACAGTTTGCGTTACTCTGGTTAGTTTAGACACATTTTGCATGTGACATGTCGGGGGTGTTCAGATGGTAATCTACAATCTGCTGCCAAAGCCTGGGCCTGAGTCCTATCCTGGGGCTATGTTGGTAGGGTGCTCTGAGGACCAGGGAGTCAGATGGGGGTCACTTTCCCAGCCTGCCAGGGAGGCAGGAACCTAGGACCTCCACTGAGGGCGCCCATCTGATGCCTAATCCCCAGGAAATACAGGCAGGTTTCGCCCCTCTTTCACTTCATTTATCCATCTTTCCCTACTTCTCCTTCGCAGGCAGAAAAGCCCCTTAAATTCAAAGCATCTGTGCAGGCGTGGGCCAATCCGAGGGCCGCCTTTCCCAGAGCCCGCGCAGATGAAATTGTATTCTTTTGCACGAAAATGTTACCGGGGGAGGGGGAGAAAAAACACAAACTAAAGTAAAGCAAACAGAGGCAAGATCAAGAAGGGGTTGAGCGCAGGGGCAACACGCTTGTCATCACAGATCTGGCTTGCTTTTAAGTGTGTTTCTGAGAAGAATTTAATATTGTCTTCTTTATGATCGTGAGTTCTGACCGGACGCTCGCTGGAGTCTGGCAAGAACACCAGCCTGATTCTAACCCCTCCTGCTGGCCGTGTTGGTGAGGGTCACGTTGTTAAATAGACAGTTGTATATGTCAGTAGACCTACTGTATATGAGAGGGGCTGTTTAAATGCATTTGGAATGAGGCCACTTTCACTTGCTTTCATCTATAGATAAAAATAATGATTGTGTGTTTTACTGTGGGAACCTTAGAAACCACAAAACATCCGCTATAGGGCTTCATGGTCCTCACTTTGGGAAAAGTGTGCCACGCTACTTTCTGTTACAATCAATTAATAGGACAGAATCGTCCGTAACTCTTTTCAGTGAAATTGGTTTTCAAGCTGAGAAGAACACAAAGCCACTGTGAAGTATATTTATGAATGTGGTGGAAATTGTCTGCCTGTCAATGCAGTTTAAACAGTAGTTTTCCTTTTTTATTGGTCACTGCCTAGTCTGATGTGGTCAGACACAAAGTCATACGAGAACCTCTACAAATTCCAAAAACTAGAGCACTGGATTTACACGAGTGAAATAAAAAGACAAATACATCTAAGTTTTGACCTCAAGTGACCTCAAGTATAGTTAAAGTTAAAGATGGAGAAACCATAGAACCTATGATTAAATCACATTTTTTCAAAAGATTAAAAAAAATAGAATAACATTTGAATAGCAACAAGAAATATTTGTAGACAATACTAATATATCAATGACATGTTGAAAAGTTTTCTTTCTGTAGTAATTGATACAACAAATTATTTAACACTGCGCTAAGCTACACATTTTATGCAACTACTTGTTGCTGTCTCTCAATATTTCATTATGGTTGAATCCCAATTGAGACAGGTTCTAAAACATGGTTAAGAGTGATCAGTTGTTCTCAACGTGAATTGTAAGTCGCTTTGGATAAAAGCGTCTGCTAAATGCTGTAAATGTAAATGTAAATGTAAATGAAGGGTGGGTACCCACGGGGGGACTGTGAGATGCTTTTCTCGGCTTGCGTTTGTCTTTTTCAAACACATTGTGATGTAGTTTTTAATCTTTAAAGGTGCAATAAGCAACTACCCCTAAAATAGCAGTTGTATCAACATACACTGGTCCTGTTGAAGTGTCCTTGAGCAAGGCACATCTTCCATAGCGAATCACTCCCTGAAGGTTCTTTATGACCCAGCCTGTCAGTTTGATGATGATTTAAATGTCAGATTTACAAAACAATCCATTTTATGTGGCATTTCAATAGGTTACATTATAAGACAGGCCTTCTCCTACAGCGTGCAAGCCTGTCTCTTAATCCTGTGATCCACGGCCATTAAACAAGGCTAAAGAAGGGATATCCAACAGCTACCAAAGGCTTGGAGGGACTTCTCACCATGTTGCCTTTACTCTACAACAGTGGTTCTCAATGTAGGGGTCACTATGATTTTCAAGAGGCTGTAAGATTAATTCAATGTTTGGAAATAATTGGAAATAATTATTTAATTTTAGTTTTATATATATTATATACATTTAATATTTTATTGATATTTAGTGTTTACTTCAATTTGTTTTCAAAATGTTAAGTTACTGGTTTTACCCAGCTGGTTAGTTTTCAAAAGTATGTCACTGGGCAAGTTAAAGGAGCACATTAAAACAATAATAAACTCTCGTATGCATATTTGGACAGCATGGGAGTAAGCTGATTCTTCATATTTAAACACTTTAATGGAACTCATGGACCTGTTTGTCTTCTCTGAGCCTGTGTGACTCGGGCCCCGTGACGATGAACACAGAGGTACACTACCTCTGCTGCTCTCCTACTCCTCCTGGCATCTCAAAAGGGTTCAGTTTGATCCAGGCCCAGCCACAGCCACATTGTTGGGCCATTCAGCACAGGAAACATGATAGTTTTTCTCCTTTTGATGTCCTGATTCCCCAATTTAGGAAAATAAATTAAACGCAATCCCCACCATGGCTTTAGAGGTACCGGCAGGAGCATTCCAATTCAGGATTTTCATCTGGGAAGTGTTTTTGTCTCCATCCTATCTCACCCTCTCCCCATCCACCCACTATGACCCTTGACCCACAACACAAAAAATGGTGAATATTGTTTAAAAGAAAGCTATGATAAAGCTTTAGTCTCAGGAGCCAGAAAGGGACAGAGGTGGGGGTTAAACAGTGTAATTGCTGCTTCCTTGGCTGGGCTCATGGAGAGTATAGGAATGGAGATGGTTCCCCAAGATCAGTTCTAGAACAACCGGCTCCCTCGGGATTCTGTGATTCAGTCAGACAGACACCTATTGGAATATTCAGACCTGATCTCTAATGCCCTGTTGCACTGTAAGGGGGCTCTGCTAGAGCCAGCAGTCTTATGGCCAAGAGGATAGCAGGCCTGTAAAAATATGTTTAGACCTCACAGCAGTGCAATACAAGGGATTTAAAGGAAGGTAAGGTAGGACTGCATATAGTTTAAGGTAAATGTAGGGGGACAATCCGATCAATGCTATGCCTTTTGATTTGTGGACTCAAAACAATAAATCACAGAAAGAAAAAAGAAAGAAAAAAAGCACTTTCATTCTTTCTCCATGTCTTTTCATCTGTCACTATCAAGCAAACATTGGCTGTGTTCTGTTAACATCAGGAACTGTGTGTGGTCGCTGCAGTGTCTTCACCCAGAGTTTGATGAGCAGTCAATACGGAACGGAATTTAATTTCTGTTGGATAAAGCACACTAGTGTAGTCCTCTGGGAAAAGCCGCAGGGTTTTATCAGACTGTAAAGAATGCTGAGATTGACTTTATAGATGTTGCTGGCACATGAAGAATACCTTCTTGTATTTTGTTAGCCAAACAATAGCAAACACTTTTTGCTTTCAAAAACAAAGTGCAGTTTCATCTCGTGATCGGATGGGGCCGCTAATTTGCCAAGGTATCCTAGGGAAATTAGCCTGGGATAGGTTTCTCAAATTTAACAAATACCAGGACTGTGGATTTCTCCATGGGAATAGAACAGCAGGGTCAGGTAATGCATCACCGGACAGTTGTAAATTGCTTAACAATGGACATTTATTGGTCTTTCTAGGGTCTTAAGGTTAGGGTCTTTTCCAGGGCCTGAGGTTATGTAGGGATCACACATAGCCAGACACACACGTGCACGTGCACATGCACACATAATGTACACCGAAGTGCACACAAACCCTTGGACAGGCACTCCCAAACACACACACACAAACGCACACACTTCCATCAAACACAGCATGTTATAAGTTTGGCCTGTTCACACATGCATGAATACATGCATGTAAACCTTCCCTGATGCTCCATCTCACATACATGTGCGTGTGCACTCTTACGTTCACAGACCTACGCATCCCAGGACGGTGTTTGTGCACGGGGTTAATCTGCAGGCCAGATCAAAGGGTCAGGTCCAGCAGATAAGCTCAGGCCCTGGAGCTTCCAGTCTCCTTCTCCCAGTGTATCTGCAAATGATTAAGCTCAAGTTGATTCACGGCAGCTCGCCGAGTAGCACCAAAGGATTGTGGGCCAGATAGAGGAGGATTTGTACGAGCTGTCACTGTCGACCTCACTACTATTCACCCGCAGATGCGCCGTCGTTCCTCCATCACTCTGTTGTGAGCCTCTGCATGCTTCAAACCAGACACGAGAGGCCCTCGGGAGCCCTTCCTTAGATAAAAGACCCTTCACCCTTGACAAGGTGGGAGCTGCGATGTGCTTGCTCAAAACAAAGGACCCGAATGATACCCTCTCCCGCCTTTGTATGAGGGCTCTCCAGGAGGAATTCTCTGACTGTTTTAAAAGAACAAATATTAGGCTGGATGAATGTCAGGAGGCTTTATTGGGCAGAACATTTTAAAGGCTTTGCCTGTTCCTGCTTGATTTGGAATACACACCTCACAATGTAAAGAAGGGTGGGTACATGCATGAGTGTGTCATCGCCACTGACATGGGAAATGAAGGGCATCAAAGCATGGCAATTCTATTTGGTTAAAAAGCCTGAATAAGAGAGAGAGAACAAAATGAGAGGGGAAAAGATAAAAAGGGGGCAACATTAAAAAGATGCAAGCAAAACACACGTGTACATTAGCAGCTGTGCAGCCTTTATATGAGAAAAGTTTTCCTTACAGTTGGCGTCAAGACTAGGTAAAACTACATCAGAGAAAAACAACACAACAAACACCATGCAAATAAACCAAAACGATGGTTTCAACTTCTACTTGTTTTCTGTGTCAGCTTTGGAGATATTCTCAAATGTATCAAATGATTTCCCACTGATCTTATCTAATCTTCAAGCTTCTTCAGGTGCAGTGGGGAAAGCAAATATATCTCAGAAACCATGCAGCTCCTGTTCTGGACAGTTCCTGACTTCTTTTAAATAGTTCCTGAACCTCGGTGGAAAAACTTAAACACTTGGTTGACTGTCACTGGTGACTCCTGTGTTGTTTAAATGTCATATGGCGGAGACAGAGGGAGGTCG
>JAOEHI010052254.1:0-27953 GCA_025447815.1 Percopsis transmontana | reverse complement strand
GTGTGTCTGTGTGTCTGTGTGTCTGTGTGTCTGTGTGTTTTTGTGTTTGTGGGTATGTCTGAGTGTCATTCATTATGCTGTGTCTGCCACGGGGCCTGTCTGCATTCGTGCATCTGTGTGTAGGCCTGCACACTCCGTCCTACTGTGTTTCACTACCTAGACACTCAGCCGAGTGTGTCCTGCTTTGTCTTCTGAAGAGGGTGTGATCAGGATGTGATGAAAAGAAAATTACAATTTTTAGTAGCTATTAGTCTTTCAACATCTTTACCATCCAACTGAAACAGACAAAGCACGGAGTGGTCTAGAACAGGACACAGTGGGAGTCCAAAATGAACAGACAGAATCTATAGCTTTTGGTCGGTGTTCATTTCAAGCCCTGGGTGTGACTCTAAATCCACACGCACACCCGACAAACTGACGCCAAACTGTGTCCACCCAGGGCTGAGTTCCCAAAAACACCAGAGGCTGGGAGTCAGGTGGCAACAGATGGAGTGATGAAAACATATCTAAACAATAGAATTGGTCCCCAAACAACACATACACAGACAGCTAGACAAACATCTACATAGACAGGCAGGATCTGGACAGACAGGCTGGCAGACAGATATATAGATAGATAGTATCATAGACTTTTAGAAAGATACAAAATACAGTATTTACATGTTAACATTATCCTCTTAAACATAAAATATGAATACACAATTAACTTTAAAACTATGGTGTAACTCACTACACAGTAGCCCCACCGGAAAATTGGATAATACTATCTAAAGACTTCTCATGGGTCCACACACATTATAACTCATAAGAACTCACAAAGAGGATGTTAAGGGTATTTGTTTAAAGATGGGCAAATGAAAGGCCAAAGTCAACAGGGCTTCTTTTAAAAACAAGAATTTGACACAGAGGATCAATGGTGAACCTTGCCTTTTAAATGAACCTCAGTATAACCAGGCAGTGGATATCTGATCCAAGATAAGAAGTAAACTAGTTTCTGTCGTTTGGATGAAAGGTGATGTGAAGTTTCTGTGAACTTTATACACATTATACGACTATTCAGTTATTTTCAGAGACACTCTTATGTGAGACAATATATATACAGTGGCAGACCATGTTTTAGAAAAAAGTAATTAAAGTACACTAAACTGATTAGAAAATATGTTACATTACTGGGTTTATTAAAACTTGCATTCAATATATGCAGTGGAAAACCCTTCATCGCCAGGTCCCAAATCTAATTCAAAACACAAGAAATGACCACCAAAAACGTTAGTTACATGTACAGTACCTTCATGGAAAGTACAATACATGTGCCTTGGTACCGTACACTTTATCATCTTTTGGGAGGTCATAAAATCCTACTCCTTCACAATGTCATTACGATTTCTTCTGACAACCTTTCACCCCATAGCAAAAGAATATGGCATGTTAAAACTGAATTCCCCAGAAAGCAATGTACCGACATCTTTGTGACTGTTCACTATTCTTTACTGCAGCAGGGATAACATGATTGGTCCAGAGTTATCAATAAACCCCAAACTCAAACCCAACAGACTTTTAACAGTGGCATATGTAGATTTTCTCCAAATCCCTTGACTCTACCCATCATGAATACATGAATCACTAACACAACAAAGTCTGATGGTTGCTTATTTAAGTCATATGGATCTGCACATACAGCTGCTTATCTCACATGAAACAACTCCACGTAGCCACACGAGCGAGGAGAACATCGGGGACAGACTTTCCATTGATGCCACATAAGTCACTGTCAGGGTTCTCTGATCCTGACAGATATTCAGACAGGTCTCACACAGATGCAGAGGGAAGATGGTGGAAAGCAGGTCTCTTTGACTGTAAAATGCATATTTGGTGCACTGACATTTGCCAACATACAGTAATTGCATGTACAGGATAGTACAGTGTCAGGAACTATGCTAGCACACAGGAAGTGTGGTTTACTGTATGCATCAGGAAGAATGTTACTATGGTAACAGACGGTGCTCTCTGCCTCGCCAAAGGTAGACTTTGGAATTGTAGGCTTAATTAACCTTTGATTTAAGTAAAATGTCAACTCCACCCAACAATCTACAACAATATAAGTTGTAGATATAATAGTTTACATTTTATTTCAGATGAACATACAGTAACAATTAGGTTAACATTAACTTTGTAATGTTAATGATTAAGGTTAAATAATTAGTTAAAGAAACAATGTAACTTCACTTTAATTCATTTAATTTGAATTATTTTCATGCAGTGTTCAATAATTGTAAGAAAGGTTCTTTTTGTTTACTTGTATTTCATGTCATTAAACATCTAATTTGCTGATCTTAAAGTAAAGTAAAATGTGAATAAGAATGAATATATAATACTTAATCAAATTAATGGAATATTTTATGTCATGTAATTTGTTTTTAAACTATTACACTGTACAATTATAGAAAATAAAAGAGAATTTTAGTTTACTGGAACAAAAAGGCTGGTTGCTGGATAGTCTGAATAGGGGCCCAGGATATTACAGTATATGTTTTGTTTCAAAGCAAATCCCCTAGTTCAGATGTGGACATACTGTAACTCAGATGTGAAACAGTGCCTGTCTTTAAGACACGTGGGACTGACCTGGTGGTCTCTGGGGGTCTGACAAATGCTGAATCAAAGACAGTGGGAGGGGTTAAGATGGTGTGTGTATCAGTGTGTGTGTGTGCGCGTACCTGTGTGTAATTTCCGCATGTAGTATAGTTTGTTATGTGTATGTGCATACACATACATGAGGTAGGTCGGTCTGTGTGTTTACATAGAAGGCCCACACATGTATGCCTTTGTGAGGACATGTTTGGGGTGTTATTCCCTTCAAGTATCCTCACAAAGCACCATAAGCCTTCTCCTTCAGCCCCTGTGCCTCCTCAAACCATTCACCCTGCTTACACACACACACACACACACACACACACACACACACACACACACACACACACACACATAAGTCTAAGGAGACAGGACTGTTGCTCCCCCATACCCCCAACACACACACACACACAGCGTAGCTTCAGTTTCCCATCCAGACAAGGTGTAATCTATTACCCATTAAAGTTCAAAGTCCAGCAGAACAATGAGACCCAATTAGGAGCTTATAGAAGGGATCTGGGCCTGTCACTGCGTGATTGACACACTCAAAACCTTCTGTTTGTGTGTGTGTGTGTGTGTGTGTGTGTGTGAATGTATATGTGTTTCATCTACTTATAGTCTGTCTTGTTGCCTTGTGAGTAATTTCTCTCTTTCTTCGTGTTTTCTATCCATCAATATTTATCTTTAATTATCCCTCTTTCTCTCCCTCTTTGTAGCTCAGCATCACTCTATTCTCTCATTGGTTGTTTGCATTTCCCTGTTCTCTCTCTGTCTTTCCTTCTCCTCCTAAGAGGGAAGCACCACTGCAGACCAGTGCTAACCACAGACAATGGAGCGGATGGAATGCTGGAGAGGCAGGGATGAGGCGGGGCAGAGCTTCCCTAACATGATGGCTCTCAGAAAGCACTGGTTTGCTAACGTCTTGAGGCGTGACAGCCGAAAAGAGATGCTGAGTTCTTTCTTGTTGTCATGTATTCATGCTTAGACTGACGTGAACGAAACGAATTGACAATTGTGACGGTGTAAACTAACACACTAACACACACACACACACACACACACACACACAGAAAACGCCAGGACCTCCACCCCTTAAACATATTGCCATCTTGTCCCCTCTGTCCCAGTCATTGTCTGAGTCCAGTGTAACAAGAGACCAGTCTAGACTGGCTGGCTACTGCCTCTAATCCTCAGAAACATCCAGCTGAATCAATCTGAAACCGGAGAACTACAGTCCCGCTGTTAGCAGCTCGCCGCTACAACCACTCATTGATTAGGCCAACAACATTGGGCAGAATTAATAGACAGTGGCCAGCACACAGGATCTGATGTAATGGTTCCATTCATTCTTAATAACACCCGGATATCTTTAAACAACTAAACTGTTGGGAGCTTCCACCACTAAATGCTTGCATATGCGTAGTAACGTAAAGCTATCATCACAGTCATACATATCTAAATCAGTAGGTAATGTTTTAGATGTTCATTGTAGTTACTACATATACAGTAGATCCTTTCAGACGTGAAATACATTATTTTCCTTTTCAGAATAGGATCAATTATCGTTTAAAGGCTATAAATGTGAAAACCCATGCATAGAATAGAAGAGAATATAACATTATATTAGATTTCATATTGGGGTTTTTTAGAACAAATTCGGGCTGATCACTGTAAGCATGAGGATGGGTAGGTTTTCACGGTGCGGAAGGCCTCACAATCCAGGTGACTAGTGTGTCTAGAGCACGTGGAGATTTCTTCCTTGTCGATGTCATGGATCATCCTAGAACATGAGACTGAGAGATGAAGGGATTGGGATGGCAGCTGGACATGGAAAAATGCAGTGGGACATGGAAGGGGTTTGTCTTTCTGCTCTCTCCCTCTCTCTGTTCTAGCTTCATGTCTCAACAGATTCTTTGCTGAAAATGATGCATCTGGAACTCTTTGTTTTCTTTCTTAATCCGATGCAGACTTAAAATAAGTATGTTTATTTAACTCTCAGGTGTAAGTGGGGTTCAAAATGATCTGATGAGAAATGCCATTAAATCTTTAAGAGGAGTAGAGAGGAGTGCCTGCCACTAGTGACTTAGGTTTCACACACAAGGGTAATTCTCGACACAAATCGAGGTGTGTGCCTTGGACAACATTTAGCAGTATCATTTTGTATCAAATTAGATGTGATTTCTAAGAGCATTCCATTTAAGACATGAGAAACCCCCACCCGAGCTAGCACACTACACATTACCCATCAATAAAGAGAAACAGATTTCTTGACATTCCAAGGAGTTCAGTTTTTGACTGGAGGACTCGCTGAATAAAGGCTTCTCTAACCAACAGCTAACCATGCTGTCACATTTTGTCATGTTGAATAAAAGCTTCAGAGAACAAATGTTGTGGCCAGTCCCCAGACCACAGGACAATCCCTCTTCTGCAAGTGGAGCTTTTAGCCGGCAAACCAGAGTTACAATGCACCTTACAATGACAAACCACAGCTTCATCAATCACAGCGGCCATAGTTCCAGATGCCACCTGGCCCGTTCCTCCACTCTACCGGCAAAGCAGCAGAAAATAAAAACAACAGTACAGCAACAGCTCATCTCCCGCCAAAACAACATAAATCAGGATCAGGCCTCATGGACCACCACCGCCAACCGCCATGGGAGCCGGACCCCCAGATTTATGTCCATGTCTTGTTTATTTATCGCCAAGTGCTCCATTCAAATGTAAACATGCAGGCAGAGACTGTGTCTTGTTTTAATGAGAGGGAGGGGTGGTAATTGATGTAATTGATGGCGTCGGATGAAACAGGCCTGTCTGCAAATGGAGGCCGTAGATTTGTCACAGACAGACAGAGTGCGGCCCTGAAATCCGCCGAATTTTCAGATTTTTTCATTGCTGCACAGCAATTTTATGTCCGAGTTGGAAAAATTACACTCTGTATACAGTAATGTTTCTGATAAGTCTGATATGATTTGTTATTTTATAGGAGGCATTATCTTGTAGTTATACCTGGCAGTAGTAGTACTATTACTATAAGCAGTAATGGTGACAGTATAAATGACATTACAAACATATTCTTGTATATTTTTTGCCTGCTGCTACACATTGAGAATTCTGACCCTTACTTATAGCATTTGTGTCTTTCTCTATTCATTATAACATACAAAATGAGCCTCTCTCACCGGGCAGGGTTAACGTATTGCTCTTCATACTGAGCTACACACAATAGTAGTATTTTATGTAATCAGTATACTGTAAATAGCCATGACAATAAGTGTTTTTACAGGAATGTCATTAGACTGCAGTATATATCTTATAGCCGCTATGCACACAAGATTGTAAGCCATCATTATGAGCTGCTATTAGATGCTATCGCACTGAATCACCGCGAGTCCTGCTTTTCTCTGCTTACCTTGGTTGGCTCAACCCCAAAGTCAATTCTAACGTTTTGGCGATAAACTATACAAAACCATATCTTTTACACTTAACAACATTTAGTTTTAATTTGATTTCGTTTCAACAAACAATGTCTCTACACTACAAAAAAGTCGTAAAAGTTGTGTATAGTTTAAAAACGTATGCTATTTACATAATTGTACAAATCTATTTTATTTACATTGCATTACCTGTCCTGATAAGCCATGATGATTTAATTGTGTTGAATAAATAAACATTTTCTTTGATTTTCTGTAACTTATATTCTAACTAAGGTTGCTCTATTCCATAGCCTCATTATTGTGATACACATCATGGCTAAAGGGTGGGATTGAGTAGTGTTTACTCTACGACACCCTTCTGATTCCCCCTCTCTCCTGCCAGCCAACCTGTTTCGCATGTTTTAGCCGAGGACAGTTTGTTTTTCACCGCAATAAATTTGCCAGTGGCGTGCCACCATTCATCTCTATGAGGGCAGATGAAAGCAAGGAGGTGGGCAGTGTAGACCTATATTTGACAGAGCGGGCCCCCACTCAGATAGTGCCCGGATAACCCCACACTCCCTTCCTCCCTCTGTTCTTTCTGTTCTGCTCCCCCTTTTTTTAGACCCCCCCCCATCTCCCAGATCTTCACCTCTGGTTTTATTTCAGTTTGTACTGGTCACTTCAATCAACCTATGAATACTAATGAATAATACTGACTGAGTAACGTATTGGCTATACTGTGTATGCGAACAGCATACACAGTATTCCTTTATTCTCTCTC
The DNA here is from genome assembly GCA_025447815.1 of Percopsis transmontana. Taxonomy (NCBI): domain Eukaryota; kingdom Metazoa; phylum Chordata; class Actinopteri; order Percopsiformes; family Percopsidae; genus Percopsis; species Percopsis transmontana. The sequence goes on along the minus strand of JAOEHI010052254.1, from coordinate 21,128 downwards.
ACTCAGGCCAGTGAAGGAATGATACAAACCCTCCTCTCTCTCTCTCTCTCTCCCTGTGAATGAAGTCATTAATCTCTTAGAGGTGGAAGCAGGTTCCTGGAGTTTGGCATACACATTCGCATGCAACCGCACACACACACGCGCACACACACACACAAACTGGACAAACTGTGCTAGCCTAACATTAACATGACATTAATCACTTTGAGGCGGAAGCGAATTCTCTGAGGTTAATGTACATACACACACACCACACACACACACACACACACACACACCACACACACGCACACACACGCACACACACGCACACACAGGTCCGGGTCAAGTGCTGTATGTGAAACAATCACTCCAAGAAGAACAAGCTGATAAAAGCTGAATGGTATGGAGCTTTTCTGTGTGTGTGTGTGTGTGTCATGGGTAGCCTACAGTGAAACCACAAGATATTAAATTGTGCATGTATTGGCGTTGTCCAGTTGTGTGTCTTGTTGAATAGTGATGCAACGCTTGCTGAGCGTAGTTCCTCCCAACTGAGGGATTTCATGGTGAGGGCAAAACATTATTTCTGCTCAGGTGTCCATGCCTGTATACAGTAGCTATACTACATAGCGCTACACCCTGCCTGAAATTGGAGGTTTTCAAATACTTATGGAAGTATGTACTGATACTAGATCTTATAGGGTTTCGCTATGTGAGGAAAATCATCACTGCTTCAATTGGAACAAACCCGTAATAGCTGATATTTGCTAGAGATAGAGGAGGAGGGCAAAATGGAAGGAGAGAGTGGGACAAGGAAAAGGAGATAAATGGAAAAGCACACCACTAGAAACTTTAGGAGTGTGTGCGTATACGTGTGTGTGTGTGTGTGTGTATGTGTGTGTGTGTGTGTGTGTGTGTGTGTGTGTGTGTGTGTGTGTACAAAGCAATGTCGTGAGGCCTGCTCTAATCACACCGTCCCAATTGCATCGGGAAATTGCACTGTTTGTAATTAATGTCCAATTGAAGTTGACATGGCCGCCCCAAATCCCCTGTAAGGTAGCGGATTAGCTCTCACAGCTGGTCCACATTGGCTGTGCCCAGGCAGCCTCTAGAGTTACCTAGTGAAGGTGCATTCCCCTACTCAATGATAGTATTTATGAGCTTTGCTTCATCCCTCGCGGCCCCCACTGGACTCCTGTGGGGGGGGGAGAGAGAAGGTGGATTCGAGTAGGGAGTTGAGGTTTTAAAGATGTACAGTGTGGTCAGCATGGTAATCGCTTTCTTAGGCAAAAGACACACAAACATACACACATATGGATACACCCGCTTGAGGAAAGAATTTGTGGAATCCCATCCATCTGCAGATGTATTCATCTAAATGTCTATTAAAGGTTTATTAACAACACATGGCATGTTTGGGGGGGGGGGGTGAAATATATATGTGATGGTTTGTGGGAATATGTATCATATCATGCATGCACTAGCATGACTCGTATGCTGTGTTTGAGTACAAATTGTGTTGACTATACTATGTGTTATGAGGAATGGTCTGTTAATGTGACTTGCTCTGTGTGTGTGCTCTGAGAGTTTACGATGGCATTAGGTGGGCAAACATGGTCATAATGGTGTGATATATGAGAAAAAAATCGAATTTGCTCTCATATAAAAAGCACGTGTTAATGATTGTTGGGGTGTGTGTGCACGTGTGTGTGCACGCGTGTGTGCAAGTGTGTGTGCGTTCGTAAGACTCTGGAGTGATGTTTACTCTTGGTGAATGATTAGCTTCAGGCATAGCGTTGCAACAAGCTAACAGCCCAGCTGTGGATTCAGATCTATTTAAGCTGGAGGTTACTGAATGGTGCTGAGGTCACTGATAACATGACTGTTGTCAATGGAGGCGTTAGGTGTGTGGGTAATTGATCAATTCTGCCTTTAATCATTCGTCAGAAACGTAGTGATGATTGTGTTAGTGTGTGTCCATGCAGCTGTGTCAGTTTGTGTGTATGCGTGTGTGTGTTTGTGTCTGGTGGTGTGGAACCTGCTCTGTTGTTTGGATGGCGATGACATGCAATCTGTTTACCTGTCATGAGGGCTGCACCAAACCTTCAATTTTCTAAACCAACAATCCCACGCTCGCCTTCGTAGAGGATGATGGATAATCCTGCTTCAACCAGGCACTGGAAAAGTGCTAAAAATGGCTGAATGCAATGTTTTATAATATTTTAACTTGATATCCTAGGATGGATGTGTCCACATAAAGACAGGCTGGGAGTTTAGAACCACAGCTTGTGTTTTTAGATTAATGACCATATTTCTTGATCTGCTATCTAGAACCATATGCACATGGAACTAAACCCATAAATTATCACAAAGAAAAATATGAGAACTAGCTAAATTGGGGTTATAAGTTTTCATCTAACAGTTTTCATCTATACATCCAAACTTAAAGAAGAATTAAAATCTACATACTGTATGAGTGTGTGATTTCACGTGTATTTTAAAACTTCAGGTTTGGGGCAGGGTATATCAGATATCAAAGAGATATTGTTAATCCAATTGTATCATTTTTTGTAACTTTACAAAAAATTTGATGTTTACTAAAAATTATGTTTTAGCTTTTTAAAAGAAAAAAGAGACTTTGTCTTTCTCTACAAATACACACAACCATTTATTTTGTTATGTAATTAAGATTATGTAATATTTTACTAAATGTATGTATTTACGTGCATACTGAATGTATGTGTGTACTGTATGTACTATATTTATGCATGAATGTATGTTCTGTATACTACATTATGTATGTAGCCCTATATGTCTATCTTACATACTTTTGTCATTTCCAGGTACTTTCATATTGCTCACAACGGTAAACACACTCTTACCAGCTCTTCTCCCAGCGGAAGTGGAGTTGACTCAGTATGTTCTCATGGTTCACGGCATTTACAGGAAGGGCGCAGGTTGACAGTCCAGGGGAGGCTGTCTGTCAACTGGCTTGCTGCTTTTCCGCCTCCATCCTCTTAAAGGTGTTAACATCAACCTGACATGTGTGACGAAGATGCTGTGGCGACATCCCGAACAAAAAGACAGAATCTGTAATTATGTACCATTCTAGTTTCTGCAGTAGCCGAGTGTGGGTGTGTGGTGCGTGTGTGTGTGTGCGTGTGGGTGTGGGTGTGCATAATATTATGCCTGTTTTAAGAATATGTGTTTTTCAATATTCTGTACATGTATGCTTACATACCGTAAAACTTCAAATAAAATCCCGAGCTTTTATTTGCTTCAATCACTGAACTGACCCTGCCTATATTTGGGACAGGCATCTACATGGGACAGGCCTGTAATTAATAAATTAATTTTGCCCAAAACTCTTGCTCAACTATCAAATTGATTATTTAAACCAGTATGAATAATACTTGTATAAAAATGTGTCACTTTTGTAGCCAGCACAAAACGCCCATACTGTTCTGTCCTCGCTATTCATAAAACAGTCTATCCAGTTAGACAGACAGTGAAGTGGACTAGCTCCATTGTTTAATATATAATTTCGCTAGCATAGATTGAACCTACTTCGCACAATAGCTCTATACACCCAAAGAACTTCTATAAAAACCAGACCCGGGGTGCTCTGTAAACCAGACCCTGCTATGTAAACTTACATTTGTATTTATCGGCCATTCACACACATTGTTTCTCAACAACATACTTCTAATGTGTCTACAAAGCTGATCACTGTCTCTGGTACTGGTACTGTAGTATGTATTCTCAAGTAACTCCAATTTGTTGATTTTAATTTAATTTAAGGTAGGCTATATTTCAAACATTTCGGTTGAGTAACTTGAGAGGTTAGAGTGCAATATTAGAGTTAGAGTTAAATTCTGCTTTAAAATACATATTATACTGAATCTGATGCTATTTTGTTTACTTGGCCAATAGGGGCGGAGCACTAAGCATGATGACTTGTATTGTGTCCTGCATATTGTGTAACCCTACAGTTTCCTAACCCTGTCAGTGTGTGAGAGGATAGGTCAGAGTCTTACAGAGGGTGGGAATGTTGGCCTTATCTGATCTCCATGTTAACATGGAGGCTCGATTCCACTGTCAGCGGCTGCCACTGCTGTCTAAACCAGCTTTGCAGAGGGGGAGGCCAGGACGTGTCAAATAGAAACCTACAAATAGTCCAATACAATGTTTCTGCACGGGATGTTTATTTATCTTGGTTACTTTGTATATTTATACGTGTGTCAACAGGTTATGGGTCTATGGAATTTACGTTTGTGTTGAAACCTGAAACCTTTTTTTAATAAATTAATTTAGTTTTGGCCACAACACTCCTGTAAAAGAGATTTTTTAATCACAACGAAGTCTTGGTTGGCTAAAGAATACATTAAAACAATTTCCCTTTGGCTTCCAAGGCTGTCATTGACTTGAATGATCTCCTCCATCAATATACAACTATGCAACTTTTTTCCGAGTCAAAACACTTTAGTATGAATTCTGGACTGTTCCACTTTAGAATATATACTTTTTGATCTATATCATTTGATATCACATCACATGACTCGCGGCGGGATATGATCTTTTTTTAAAAAAAATACTTTTAATCGTATTCTTCATGCTTATGTGGGAAACTAGAGCAACAACGTAATCATAACATAAAAATCAACATAATCACAGACCATCACACGGCCATATTTCTTACTTTTTTTTAAAAATATATTTGTGATAAAACAAGCACTACAACTAATCTTACTTTTTGTTGCAATTTTTAAAACATCTTGAAATAGTTTTACAAAGGGTTCACTATATTCTTTATCAATGTATCTTAAAATAGCTCAGTTACCATGAGTCCAGGTGTACCCTACACTCTCTGTGGGCCCAGACCAGACCTACTTATTTTTACTTATATATATACTTATTATTAACAGTGTAACGTTGTGCTTCTCAACCTTTTAGACCTCTAAAAAGCACCCGTGGAAAGGCATTTCACAAAAAAATTTAAAAAATAAAAATAGAAAATGTCCTGTTAAAAATAACTACAAAAAGTATTTTTATAATCTCTATTTTTTTAATAATAATAATGAATAAATAATCTATCTGTATATACCCGGCTATCATGCTACGATCCAAAGACTCTTCTAATCCTCCGCCTTCCGCTATGTGATGAATGTGCCTTTAGGAAACAAGGGGATAGAGAGAGGGAGGGAAGGGGAAGAGGATTGAGTGAAGGTAGAAGGAAGAGTGATAAAGCCCCCCCCCTCCTCCCCTCGTTAGTTAGGAATTTATTTACATTCTGTCTCGAGCTGTGACCTGAACTGGGCCTCGAAGCCCCCTGGTCAACACAGGATTACCCAAGAGCCTCTCCTCAGGGCAAGGACAAGCCACGCATGTGCACAAAATGGACGCATGCACGCAAGCTTTAATGTGTGCACATACACATACACACAACAGACCCACACCAACTTACAGCAAGTAAGCCTAACACAGGTGTGCAACATGTATGTGTGTGCAACATGCACACACACACACTCTCTCACGCACACGCCCACACACATGCAAACTACACTTACAAACACACTCCTGCACTTACTTACCCAGTATGCGACAGCCCACTTGAGCCTCACAGATAACTACCATTACTAATGGCAATTAACCTATTAGATCCTTGTTAATGCCCAGTGAACTGCAGATTGGACTGGTGAATGAATCTGGGAAGATATGGCCTATACGTGGCCTATCTCTCTCTACCTCTTTGTCCTCAAAATCCCTGCTCAAACAGCAACAGGTGACTGTTTCCTTATCGGCTCTTACCAATGACCTGATTTAAAACCCCAAAGACGTTGGTCAATAGTGCTGAGAAATTTATGATGATTAGGAATTTGGCTGTGTTTGACTTTGTATCAGGATGTTTACTAACACAGTTGCACAATGCGCTTTTTTAAAGGCCGGGAACCTCGTTACGTATTATTCTGTGGACAAGGCTCATTTAGGCAATCTCGCGACGCATGCAGGCCCAACACGAAGCATTGTGGCTCCGATTGTTGCTTAATTAATTCTTCGTAGAGTAATTGAGACACACAGAAATGGGAAGTCACAAGCAATTGACAACTCGTAATGCCAATTTCCATTTTAAATAATTACCATTTAGCCTTTTAGAATACACAAATGGGGACTGCAATGCAGAATAACCAGGAGCCAGACAGTATCTCTCCTAAGTACTCTTAGCTTAAGATGTGATCTCTAAATTCTGTTAGCCGTGCGCCGGCTCTCTCCACCTCAGGCTCCATTAGAGGACTTTGTGTTAATCCTACTGGGATTCTGACGTCCCCTCTTTGTCCTGGCCCTCTGTGGTGCAGATAGGACGGCCCAGGGATGGTATGAAGGCTTGGAGGGAAGCCCAAACACTGCTAAAACAACTGGCCAGGCCTTTTCTCTCTTGTTCCTCCCGTGAGCAAAGACAACACTCACATACCTGTTTGATGAATGGGAGTTTCAGCCTAGTTAGCTCTGCAACGACGCCTTGGAGTGACTCATTCTGTATACAAAGAAAAAATAGAAAGAAAACTATGTTAATGTAGGCATGCCTTAAGTTTCTTAAGAATTAGTTATAGGAGACAAAATGTATACTGTACATTTGTAATTTCAAGATATAGATGCACTACAATGTCCTGATAACATTTGTATTACTTTTAAATCCCCTCTTCTGTTAATCTAGTTCCATATATTCCTTTTACAGGCAATATGATAGAGCAATTGATTTATGCTAGTGTTTGTAGTAGCAGGACACTAATCCATATGTTGTTCATTCACAAACATCATGCTCATGAAAAATGACCTTGCTATTGACCTCTGCAACGTGATTAACAGTCTGACAGGCTCAAAACAAAATTCCAGTGTTAGTCTATTTCTTTTTCTTCTTTAACGTAGCCTGGCTAATGAGACACAAGAGCAAATAGTACAGATGAACTGCTGACACACAGTACAATGGTGTCGCTGTGGGAACATGCTTTATGCTTTATAACCTGTGAGAAAACACGTCCCAATTGACAATAGCAAAGGCGTGTGCTCCACAGATATTGTTCAGTGTTTTTTCACAAAAGTCACCCATGAGGAACTGCACTACTTCGGTGGTCAGGAAATCTACCAATCCACGACAGTGTCACTGCGCTGGAGGGGATGTACTAAGGGGACTTTTGTGACATGGGAAGCATTGAGACTGACCAAAGTCAAATCCTTCAGCAGGAATTTCCTTTTAAATCTCAGCGCACTGGAGAAACAACTTGATTTTAAAATAAAAAACAAACAGTGTGGATAAATAGACCGCCAGGACGATTGTTTGACAGACGTATTTGAGTGGCACACAGAAAACAGACCACACATCTGACCGCATTTGTATGTTTTGTTTGACAAGTTTGACATTTCTGGTCTAAAAGAAAACTACACATTATATTTTAATTTTATATTTTAATTTCTACATATATTTACTTGATACTGCACTAGGGAAATTCATGTTATTTGGATAAAAAAAAATACTTTTGTTCCAATAATAGGTAATTATTAAATTAAACACACAACACAAGAACCGAGCCAACAATTAGTCTGTCCTGTAATCCCGCCATGGTGGATTTTTAGTTTAAATATGCTTTATAAAGCGAAGGAAGCAGTAGCGTTGCTATTTGACGGATTACACCACTCATAGATCGCCATACTGTTAGTGGCGATCTATCTCGTGTGTGCACTGTAATGAAATGTCACTAAATGCGGTACGCCACAACATTATAAAAAATGGTTTTCAACGGCAGAGGGAACAAAGCCTACAGTATTCATCAAGAGCCCTGGGTGCTACTCTGTTTATTGAAGGACATGGCAGTTGTCAGAAAGACAGATAGTTGCGCTTTGTCAATAAGCAATTCTGCGTAATGAGCTTCATGTTTATTTGGTTGCTACCATGGCTACATCTAAAGAGAGTTGATGTATGGGTCTTTCTACGCTCTGACAACGCCATTCTCTGTAATGACACATCCAGTGTTTTACCAGGAGTCTGCGGTGTATGAGAACTCCAGTGCAGACCCAAGCTAAGGCAACAATGGCTAAGCAGGGCTCAATGCGAATCTTTGAAGTGCTTTTCATCTGGAGATTATCTGAAGAAGGAGGAGAAATAAAGGATTCCCCTTGAAATGGAACACTCTCTTTTTTAAGACCGTATAAACAGAAAAAGAGGCCAGCAACCAGGAAATATTAAATTAATAACAAATAAACAGACAGCCGCCATCGACTGTCTCTTTGCACTGTGTCTCTGGTATGACTGTAGTCTGAGTTTAAAACAAAACATGAAATCATCAAAGCTCCCTTGCTTTCAGAAAACAATTGCATGTGCAAACTTTCATTTTTCACATATGACAATTTCTGCGTTTAGCAGCTAACGATTAGTACATTTGGCCGTTAGGGGGTGGGGTGGGTTTAGGTCAGGGGAAGTTAGGGGATTTCCTTTTTTTCTTTATAAAATGGGTGCTTGTGAAAGCCTTTGGGAATATAGCTGTATAAACTTGCCTCAACTTTACTTGAGTAGTCTAAATTTACATGTACACTAAAAATCTGATTTTAAAAGATTATGCCTGTAAGTATATAGTATTCGTCACGTAAACTATACTTACTCCGTTTTACTTAATCAGTTTAAGGCCATAATTAAGCATGCTTAAGCATAATTAGACCTCTGTTTTCTGACCTAACTTTGGTGGATGTTTTTTTGCAGTGTGTTTGATCTGCACAGGTTTTAAAACGTGACATGACAGCAGACACCAAGGTGTTTGCAATCACTGGAAATATGAAGGAATTTTAGACGGTCATAAACACTGAAATGGTAAAATGTTCAAACTCTAATGTGATGGCATCCCTTCTCTAGCTAGTCAGAGTGTTAAATAAATCCCTTAAATAGGGTTATTAGTGAAACAGAACATTTAATTGAACTAATGCATTGATATGATTAGCCAGAGCATTGTGTGCATGTGGCGGTGTGAGCCGAGTGCATTAGCAGAATTAGCTTAAATTCACGGACAACATTACAAGCAACCTGCATGTAGTAAAAGTGCTAAGGTCAAAGCCACAATGCTGAAAACTCTTCGCTCTGCCCTGTAGCAAGCAGTAATATTTCTGTGCAGATACAGGACTGACGTAAAGCTCTCTGCTCCAACGCTACATCACCGCGTAGGGAGGCAGAGATGTGCGTTTGACCAGAAAACTCGGATTTGAAGTGCAGACCTCGCTTTGATGTGGGCCTAATATGGCTTGTAAAAAGGGGGATCCTGCACTTTGAAGTGTTGCCTGATGCTCTCCAGAGACAAGCAGGATTGTGTGTGTATGTGTGTGTGTGTGTGTGTGTGTGTCCTTGCATGTGCGATGTGTGTGTGTGTCTGTGTGTGAGTGTGTAGACATCTGTGCACACGTGCGTATACGCAAGTGTGCCTGTAACTCTGCGTGTGTTTACATGTATGTCAGTGTACATGTGCGCAAGCGCGTGTGCGCACATTAGTGAATGTGTGTGTGTGTGTGTGTGTGTGTGCGTGTGCGTGTGCGTGTGCGTGTGCGTGTGTGTGTGTGTGCACAAGGGATGGGGCTATATTAGGTATGTGTCTGTCAACCCAGAGTTGTAAAACGTGATGTAAACATTCGGAGAGGTCTGGGGATCAGCACAGAGAGAGAGGGAGAGAGAGAGGACAGAAAGAGACAGAAAGAGAGAGAGACGGTGAGAGAGAGAGAGAGAGAGAGAGAGGAAGACATGGGGGACCGAGAGAAAAGTAAATTATCCAGTGAAAGAAAGAGTGAGAAGTAGCAAGTGTGTGTGTGTGAGAGAGAGAGAGAGAGAGAGAGAGGGGGTGAGAGCGAGGTGTGAGGAGCAGAGATGGCAGGCGGAGGATGGGTTCCCCTCATCTCTCTCACGAAGGCATGACAAAGGCTAAGTAGTGTGTGTGTATTGGCTGCGGCCCCTGTGCCACCGTGTGCCTTCTCCAATGGGAAATCACCTCGGTATCTTGGCCACCGATCTTTCTACCTCATAGCACCAATCCCACTAACAATCCTTGTTATGTCCTACTTTCCTCCTCTTTAAAAAATAGAAATGAATAATTCCTCCTTTCTACTCTGTTAGATCAGCTCATAGAATATTAAGCACTTTGCCAGAATCTAGCAATTAATGACCAGGAGTGAATGATAATTTTTGAGTGAATGATAATCTTCGAGTAATGTACTAAAATTGCATACAGTAAGTGAAATAACCTTATAACATGATGCTGTCCTTATTCTGGAAGAATATTATTTGCTTGCAAAAACTGGTGGTTAACCGGTTCAAGTGTTGACAAATGTACTAAGTGAAAGTAGCTGTCATCCAAAGCTACTTACACTTGCTAAATGCTGTAAATGTAAATGTAAAAAAATCAGTTCATCTCCACCACTGTAATTATGACTGATGCAACCCGCAAATCCTCCAGCTGTTTTAATAGGATGGTTTAAACCAGCGGTTAGACGTTCCCTATGGGCATATTACTAATTTATGAATCATAAACAATATACAGAATATATTAGTTAATAAAGTGATCACACCTTTATAGAATCAGGCATGAAATGGGAAATACTGATATTATACTGTGTAGAGGGAGCAAGTCTGAGAAAGACCCAGGTGTAAGGTACATTATATATTGTACTATGTACTTTCTATGTCATATGTATGAATTAAAACAAATGTGATATACAATAGCATAATAAAGCCAATAAAATGCAGATTAGAGGAGTAGTGTTATTTAGCCACTGGGGGCAGGGAGGTAAATAGTCCCCTTACTACTCTCACAACACTGCGAGGGGGGTGCACCTTTGTGCTCGTGTGCCTCGTCCAGTCGTGTTCCTCAGATCACATAAGGCTTTGCAAGTTCCGGTAAACGTATAGTTCCCCTCCCCCAATGGGGTTTCTCTGAGACTGGAGACAAAGCGCCAGTCCTGCTCAGGTATCATCCCTGTGTACACTACATATGGAAATCCCCTGCCCCAAAAACAGGAGGTTTTGCGTCCTCACTAGAACCTGCATACTACCAGGTTGAACTATATTTCCAGGCCTGACGTGGGAGTTGTATTGTTCTTTCGGGGCTGGCAGTGTGTTGCAGTGTGTATATCACGGCATTAGTAAGGAGGGGTCACAGGCAGTGCATCAAACTCTTCTACTGATTGTTATGAAGGAACCGTGTGTCAGCATCCATTGGACCACTTTATAACTCTCCTCCAAAAGGCCCTAATGCATTCTCTTTGACCCCGCCGCTGTAAATCAACCATCTGGCCTCAGATCTTGTCGAGGGGCTACGTGTGTGTGTGTGTGTGTGTGTGTGTGTGTGTGTAAAAGAGATTCTGATTTTAGAAGAGGGATAGATAGGCAGAGAGGGGAAAGATAAAGAGAGACAGAGAAATAGAAAATGTGAAAATGAAAAAAACACTAGGAATGGTGATTTATATTTTGTAGGGTTATGATTTTAGGAATTTACAATGAAGCACTTTATAATGACACAACTGCAGCCTGCTTGGGTAGTATGAATTTTATAAATTATTGACTGCATGTAGCACACAGGTAATGTTTAAATGTCTTGATCAAGGGCACTTCCACAGGACATGTGCTGGAATTGAACCTCAAACCTTAAAGGGCATGGGCATGTATTAGCCTCACATTATGAGAATATATCATATAGTATATATTATATTAACATAGAAAATAAAAACATCTTGACACAAGAATCAGTCATTTACAGTATGATAAAGAACAGTAAACACCGTGCAGACGTTTAGTTTTTAGTTATCTCACAGTAAAAGTAGCTTATGAGACACAGGATACATTTAAATTGTGCGCACATTTACAGTAAATAACATTAATACGGGTGTTGACACGTTGCTATCAATAACGTATCACTACAGATGAATGACCAATATATCAATATATCATATATTATTGTTGGTCTTTGAGTCAATAGACAGAGAAAACCTTGTCTCCCTGGATAGCTTCCACCTCTGTGATGGCCAGAACCAGTGCTTTCAACATTCCCATGTCACTCTTGACCTCTGACAGCCTTAACTTATTAACATTCCCATGTGGGCTTAAACCCTCTGATCGCTGCTTGCAGCTACATATTTAATGTGTTTTTAATATTACTGCAACAACTGATATGTGGGATAAATATCTTATTTCAGTGTGTTTGTGTGTGTGTGTGTGTGTGTGTGTGTGTGTCTGTCTGTCTATCTATCTCTCTACTTCTAGCAAAGTATACTGTATGTGGCTTGCTTCAAAGTCCATGTATTTTCCCATATTTGTGTTGTCATCCGGCCAACAGGGGGCAGTAGCAAGCCTCTATTCCTCTAGAATGTCATATTCCGTCACTATGACTTCTGCTGTGTCTGGCAGCACTGACAGGGCACACATCCAACAGCATAATGGATTATGAAAGAGTATCCATTCATCACAATTAATCAGAGGGCCAAACCCATTAACTGTCAGGTGAGGGACTAGTTTATCTTCGTAAGAGTGCAAGCGAATGACAGATTGCATGACTGCTCAAATGCATCAAACAGCCATGAACAGTTTTGACTACTGGGTCTGGATCAAGGTTGGGGTCAATTGATTTCCAGTTCACAAAGTTTTAAAAATGCAAATGTAAACCTCAATTGTGGATATTAGAACATTTTAATACAAAAATATATGTAGCATTAGAATTCTGGAATTCTGGAGCAAGGTTAAATAGTATAGACCCATTATTTGAATAGACACCCTACACAACCACAAATAAAAAAATAAACAAATAAATAATTAAATTAAAAAATAGATAGCATTGGTGTTTTTTTTATTAATTTGACATATTGTCATTTACTTCCTGTTTGGGCATTGGAATATACAAATGATTGGACGCTAAAAAATTTTTACTCAAACCCTTCATTTCTCCCGTGTTTTCTTTCCCTCTTTCCTTCTTTCTTTCTTACGTTCTTCCTTCCATCCGTTCTGTATTTCTTTCTTTCTTTCACACACACAACATAATGATTTGGGGCTCTATCTGGTAGATGAAGAGGGCCTTGCCAGCAGCTGTGTGGCTGTCGCAGGTTTGCCAAACAAAACAAGAGGGGGTTCACCTCTGCCCAAACACGCCCTAATCCCCCCTTGCACCGGCCAGATCTCAATTTAAAACACACAAGATAGTTTAAAAATAGCGGGGACAAAGGTCAAATCTACACAGGGATTTAGGGCCTTATCATTATCACGAAACAGTGGAGCCGAGCTGCAGCCCTGAGAAAGTTCCTTTCTGCCTGGCAGAAGTGGAGCGTGTAACTCGCTTTCTCAGTAAGAGTATGCAGGGGTGGTTCACTATGCAGTACATATAAGGTTTGTGAGCCAAAGTGGAAAAAATCACTAAATAAACTAGTTTGTGGGGAAATTACTTCTGTTTACTTGTTTATTTGGGGTAGTGAGCAATTGGAATCTATCATCTATCATTGTTTGTCTGTGTGTGTGTGCTTATATGTGTGCACGCTCACCTGCTGACATTCATGTGCACTCATCCCACATTCTCAGCCTTATCAATGGGACTCATGTTGTCAATGATACCCAATATGCAGAGCACTTGAGCTCTGATGAATAGCACTTCTGGAATCTATTGAAGCCTTGATGAGGATGGAATCACAGCAGAACGGCTATATGGTGTATCATGTATGGCTGGCAGGGCATACTTCAAACAGAGGCTGGGGGACCAGAGGTGGGTCACGGAGGGTGGGATATTGGGATATTGGACCCCTAAATGCCCCGGGGATCCTACATTCGCTGAACCATCTGGTGAAACGCTTCCATGTACTTGTATGGATGCGAGGGAAACCATCTGTAATTAGCGATGATGGTGATTATGTTTAAATACACACTTATATTCTGCTATTATTAAGAATTTGTCAGCATTCAACTATTATTTGGACTATTGACCTTTGAAATAATAACATATTCCAAACAATGGTGGAATACTAGTGTGAAATGTAATAGGTGTTTACATGCATGCGTGTATTCCACTATTATTCGGAGCTTGTCCAGATTCCAAACTTAGAAAACTGTAGCATTCCTAATTCATAAACAGTCAGTGTGAATGTTCACTAATTTGAAAATCGACACCAAGGCCTTATAAAGATTTAAATATATAAATACAAAACAACATGTATAAATATAAGGTGAACTTGAGATGCTGAGGGTTTGACCTGCTCTATCTCACTCCCTCCGCCTGCCACAATAAGTAATAAGAGCATTTTCGTTTTAGAACACCTTCTAGCTGCAAAACATCTAGCAAGTGTAGGCCATTGGAAATTACATAATCCAGTGCAGTTTTGTAATCGAGAATTAGAGCAAAATTAAACGTATTGGCGCAATGGTCAGCTCCATAGTCTCCAAAGTGTTCTTGTTAGGCCTATATGGTTATTGTAAAAGGCTTTAGACTCGCCATTTCCAGTTAGCGGACGGTTTATTATCACCTTGTTGAAGCTTAGTGTGTATACATACGCTGTATACAAAGTTATTACAGACTTGAAAGAAGTTAAGCCCTTTGAAGGAAAAAGGGCGTTCAGAGGCTTGATAAAAATCTCCGTTATTTCAAGGGGAGCTGGGGGCTTGGCTTTATTGTTAGCTTTTGGCCACAAAAGTGGAGGCAGAGATGCTTTATAAGAAAAACTCGAGAGCTGACCTTTACGTCGCAATCAAAACCAGACCTTCTGCTTAAACGAGGGCGGGGGAGAAAGTTGTCGTGAGTGTAGATTAAACGCACGGAGCAAAGAGGATTTTTAAATGTTTTAAGGACTCTTGGCGATCTCGCTGGGGAAAAAAAGAAATTACTTGAGTTCTATTAACCTGTCGTGAAGGAGTGACTATGGGCTCACTTGTGCGAGTGCCTATGTTGGCTCTCACGAACAAAACGTTTGTTTCAATAGAAAAACAGGTTACAGTGATATAATAAAAAATCAGCGTTGGTAGCCTATATTTTATTGTGAACATGTACGGCTTATTATTTAGACTCAATAGCCGGTATAAAAAATACAAACAATGTGCTAAACTATTAAAAAATAAACATCCGAAATACAATAAATGCGATCTAGTATTCTCTTGTATGATTTCTTTCATCTTTTTTATACAAATTGTTTAGGCTATTTGTTTCTGTCGAGACAGTGTTGTTATTAATTAGACCTATGACGTAAACTATATAGGCCTGCTATTTTACTCAAGTTGTGAAGACGTTTGATATAGGCTAGACTATTTAGCCTACATCTAACGCTGAATATTCCTACATTAAAAAAACACAAACCCTAGTGAAACATGACCAAATTCTTTAAGTTATAAAAAAAAATTAAATGAGGGATTCAAACAAGGAAAAGCATTAGGCCTGTGTCAAAGTAGAATTTAAACTAATTGACATTTACATAGTCCTTTGGATGCTGGTAAATTATTAGGTTTTGTCAGGGACATGGCCAATATGTCTCCCATTAAAGCTTGGTTGATTAGGCTAATTAAATAGAAAAATAATAAATAAATGGGGCGTCAATATAATAATCAAGATATAATTTAGGCTAATATTATTATTAGTAGTAGTCGTAGTAATAGTAATAGTATTAGGAGTAGTAGTTGAAGTTGAAGTTGCAGTAATAGTAGTAGTATCCTAGTTGTTGTTGATGATGTTGTTTTTTAAGATTCAATAATAAATGTTCAAACAAATAAGGTATTTCGTTGTAAATAGGCCTGTTTTGTTATTGACACATTGTTTTTTTAAAATAGGCTTATAAATGTCTGTTGAATTAAATTGAAGAAAAATATTTAAAAACAAATGTAGCATACATCAACAAATTAAATATCTACATTAATTCTTTGTTCAAATGAAGATGTAAGTCTATACAATTTCACGATCTTAACTGTTGCAATTTTTGTCATTTTGTTAATTTCAATAAAATATTGAATTTAAATTGATAAAATTCGATCTGAAAACGTAGGTTCATAATTGAATTGGATAGTATGCAAACAAGAGGCTTAACTACAGGTCTAGTCAATAAAATAAAGGACACAAAATAAGACAAAAATCATACATATAAAAACAATAAAGCAAAAAATATACATGTAAAAATACAATTAAAGGTAACAGGCTAATAACAAAATAGGGCATGTTTTAATAAATGTGTATATTAACACATTATGATAAACTTCTTAAAATTTGGCCTAGGCTATTGGAACAAGTGATTATTAAAATAAATAAACGTATGTCTGTAATGCGTGCGTGCTTTTGTGCATGTGTGCACGCGTGTGTGTGTGTGGGTCAAGCTTCCATTTTTCCCTGAGGTGAGGGACTATCCTCTTTTTGTTCCTCTCAGGGATGAAGATTACTGACGCACCACAAGACCTGCAATATCTCCCCACAGAGATGAAAAACGGTAGTGTCTACAAATATATCAATATTCAGCCTCACCCCAAAACCAAGCTCGTGTGTTTTGTCAATCAACACAAAAAAACATGTTGTCTCCTTTGAGATTCTCGGAGAAATAATCAAATTGAAGTCACGTCTGAATGTTTAATAACACAAAACTTTCACTAAAATTATAAATGATATAATGATGTAAATTATATAAATAAAAATGTGCCTCGAATAAGTAAAAAAAAGGTAAAAACAAAAACCGAAAAGAGCTGACCTGCTAACACCTGGAGCCAGAGAAATTAGAGATCCTGTTATTTGATAGGGATTGCCATAGATCCATTTCCATGGCATCAAGAGTACTGTCGCGACCCTACAATAATAATTTTTGCTGCACTGCATTTATAACGTGACGTTTCCATGCGTTGTTAAAAATGTTTTTATTCCCAAATATAGCCTACCTAGGAGACTATGAATGTTATTGTTTCAAATACTGTCATACTCCCATATTGGAATGTGGATGTATTCCAACTATGGACTGTTGACATTTTCCGAATATGTGTGGATACAGTAACAAACAAGGAATGCAGATAGTTATTCGATAGGCCGGTAGTCTATACAGAGTTTAGCATGTAAATGTATTTATATCTACATCCATATAAATACATTTATGCTGAATAATAAATGCTGAACATATTAGCAAAATTTAAATGGTTTAACTGCCAGTGGACAATGAATAAACACTAGTATATTTCCTTCTAATACCAAGTTATCACAGACACCAAGAATATGATTAACTCACCTGTCACTACTGAAATAAACGGTAATGGCAAAGAAATGTTCTGAAGCATTACGTTGACATGCACACACATATTCCACTATTGTTCAGAATATGACATTGTTCCTGACAATATAGTTTGTGTCAACAGCATATATTCCATTTCCATATAAAATAAAAAATGTGATATGCCAAATATATTCTGATAGGAACATTTAGGCTACAGCATATTCAGAAATAATATACTGAATATTTTGTGTGGACTGTATGTAAATGTAGACCTGAATCTGTGTCCTTTGTTTTAATTATCTTTTATTTTCACACAGATTTCAGCATTTTTCCTAGTTCAGACAGACTTCCACATGTGCCTATATATGCAGAACCCTTGACTTAGGGCTTGCTAGTCACAAATTTACAGATTGGGCCTATACAAAAACGATGCCATAATAGAGACCTCACTAAACCCCAGAAGGCTATTACACCACACACACACACACACACACACACACACACACAGACAGACAGACAGACACACACACACACACACACACACACACACACACACACACACACACACACACCAGCCCTATAGGAAGGCTTGTGAACAGATGTGTAGATCTACGGTGCTGCAGGGCCCCACATAAAGCTTCCACCGATCTATAGATAAGCCCATGCATAGTTTTGATTCTTTGATATATTTTTGATTTATTTTTAGTTTGGTACACCGAGGAACCTTCTTAGCCAATAAAGGGACCATCATAAAGTAAAAATAATAAGATACATTTAATTGCATATAAACAAGTTATATATTTTAAAAACCTACTGGATTTGAAGGTTGAATAGGAACATACTGCACATCAGGGGTCTGTTTTATATGAACAGATAAAACTGCAATGAGACACTGCAAGCAAATGTAGTACATCACAATACCTTGCCGATTATTTTTTCTCTCCAAAATACAATGTTTCCAGTATGTAATGATATCCGTTTATATATTTGTGCCTGAATCAGGACTAATTTGGAGTAAGCTCTCAGCTGTGGCATGCTACAGGCCAGGGGGCTAGGCAACTAATGCAGCCAATTAAAGCCTAATCCCTTGATGACTTGATGAAGCATTGTCTTAAGGAGATAACAGAGCTGCTAAATGTGTCCGTGCTAACAACACAGGCGATGTGTTACGTACTGCATGCCATATACACACACATACAAAGTGGGTTTTGGGTACCCCAGTGGCCCTTGAAGGGCTTACCAGGGGTCCCTTAACATAATATAACAAGAGAATAACCATAGATACTGAAACTGTAATCCCATTTCCTAAATTTCTCTTTTACAAAATAACTCCATATCTCTCTCACACACACACACACACACACACACACACACACACACACACACACACACACACACAGACAGACACATGCACACACCTCTTCCACAATGGCACCCCAGACAAATGTACTCAGCGCTAATTCAACAGGGGCTTTATGTTGCATTAAGGCCCATTGTCATGCAGCTAGCAACATAATGGCCTTTAGATGCATCAACAAGATTGGCTAGTATATCCACACCTAGACTAGACTGACAGGAACAATGGCTGTCTGACAGTAGTCTGTACTGTTGTTAACCATGGCAGACATACAGTTCTGTATGTTAATGGCAATTCAAAATATTCAGTGTCGATATAATGGTACCATTAAAATTCAAAATAGTATTATTCTTGGTAATATTATTAGTATAGTAGTAGTAGTGATGAGAAGTACTCAGTAATCCACTATTGTTGAGAATATGACAATATTCTGAATGACCATGAAAGATGCATGCCTATTTGGTTTGCATATTCAT
Organism: Percopsis transmontana; assembly: GCA_025447815.1. Taxonomy (NCBI): domain Eukaryota; kingdom Metazoa; phylum Chordata; class Actinopteri; order Percopsiformes; family Percopsidae; genus Percopsis; species Percopsis transmontana. Next base: position 2,093 of record JAOEHI010052254.1, on the reverse strand, counting down.
TTTAAGGTGTATAATGCATAACGGGTTTCTCCGCCATTAACATTCTGGTGGTAAAAGCATACAGTGAATTTGGAATACTGTCTTTTCAGAATAATCACACATTTGTGTGCATGCAAATGTAGTCATTGGCTTAAACGGTGTATTAAAATAATAATTTTAAACTGAGGATTGGCTGTTACCATATTGATGAGTCTGGCACTTTCACTGTGTCCCAATGCAATAAAACCTTTATATACTTTATGTGCACATTGTTTTTTAAGTGGCATGTGCTATTTAAGTGATTTCCCTCATTTTCTCCATCAGTTTCAATCAGACTGTACTCCAGTGCAGTGTGACATTTTCTCATTCTTTTCTGAAAGGGATTTTCACACCTGAGTTGCAGAAATAAAGAGGTGCCAATCTGCCCTAATTCTCCTCACCCACACGCCAATTTCCGTGCTGCAAGCAGGTCAATTGCTAAATTAAGTGTCACCTCCAGTTGAGCTAATCGGGTGCAAATAGCAAAGATGATATTTGACTTACGCCAAACAAGGATTGCATTAGAAAATAGGATGCCGGGAATTTGTGTGCAGGTCTCTGGATTTTAATGAATTTTTCATTTATTATTCCGGATTTGGTTCATTATTCCAGCTTTGGTTTAATGGCACACACATAATAAGACCTTTACCCTAAATACATCACTAGGGAATAGGAGTCCAGTGTCGGTGGAAAAGTTGATTATTGTGTGAACACATGTGGCACTGTGTATTGCAGGAGTGGAATCAAATGTTTTGGCTTATTAGTTATTTCAATTACATTTTATATTAACATTTATTTTATTTACTGTCCCCTAAATACAGGAGACAAATTTACATTTTGTTCAATGCTCTTTAAAATATTGTATTAATCCTGAAGAAATGCAACATTTAAATTATATTTTAAAATATTGATTGTAAAATAATAGTATTACTGCATTACTACTGCAGTAGGATTGGATATTCCAAATATTATTTAGCTAAATGCTAAATCAGGAAAGAGTATTTGTATTAAAGTATATTGGTGAATCTATTACTGCCTATTTTCAATTCAGAAGTCAGTTGTTAATAGTTTGAGCCAGCAGTACCCTTCCGGGCGTTTCCGGCGCTAGGAGAGTAATCCTGCTGTCTGAGCAGAGAGACCTGACTCGTACTGTTTCACCCTGCATCTGCTAAGCAGACACAAGACAGCAAGATTGACGGCTTGAACACAACACACTGCTACAGCTGCAGTGTGTGTGTGTGTGTGTTTGCATTCATGTGTGTGGCCCATGTGTGTGTAAACTGTTTGTATATGTATGAGCCTTTCTGTGTGTATTTTACTTTTATCACTTTGGAGAATAAATAAACATAAACATAAAGCCTACTGCTTGTTTCTTCATTCTTCTAAAAGTTGCTTTTCAGAAAAAAAAACCCCAAAGCACCCTCTCCACTCCTGCTTGTAACACAAGCACAGTAATCTTCCCTAGAAGTGCTTACAGGCTGTACTGTACAATTAACCCAGATCTGCAGGAACGGAAAGCCCTGGCTAGCGCCGGCTCCTGAGCTCATGTCTGTTTTATTGGGGGGGGATAAATGTTGCCATTGACATATTGTGGAGGGGAAAGGCAATGTGGCTGACCCACTGGTAATTGACTGCATTAGCATCATCATTGCTCCGTGCCCGCCCCTCCTTCTCTGGCTCCAGCTCCTCTGTTTTGATTGGCTGCTCCAACATTCCAGAACCATTTACAAGCTACCTTAGGGATGCTGTATTTTTTTTTATTTTCTTTGCCCTCACTACTTTAATTTCTCTCTCCCCTCTCTGCCAGGGTCTAACAAGCAACCCTGTACCTCCTGTGTGTGTGTGTGTGTGTGTGTGGGTGTGTCTGTTCAGCTACAGTAGGCCAATTATAAGGGGTCCAGAACAATGAAACAGCTGATTAAAAACAAGAGAGGAGAGGAATAGAGAGAGAGTGAGGTAGATGGACACAAAAAACAGATATTCAGAGACTGCCTCAACTGAATGTGGGGGGGGGGGGGGGGGGGGGCCCCGCCGCCGCGGCGGCGCGGCGGGGGGAGCGGGCGCGGAGCGCGCCG